>JAVQKC010204768.1:0-11236 GCA_036025475.1 Philypnodon macrostomus | reverse complement strand
CAGCACAAACACTCACTCACACACTCACTCATACACTCATTCATACACTCACTCACTGTCACACACAGTACACACTCACAAACACACACTCACTCTCACACACACTGCTCACTCACTGTCACACATACTGCTCACTCACTCACTCACTCACTCATACACACACTACTCACTCACTCTCACACACACTACACACTCACTCTCTCACACACACACTCACTCACACACACGCACTCATGCATACAGACACACTCACACCAGCACAAACACTCACTCACACACTCACTCATACACTCATTCATACACTCACTCACTGTCACACACAGTACACACTCACTCTCACACACACACACTCACTCTCACACACACTGCTCACTCACTGTCACACATACTGCTCACTCACTCACTCACTCACTCACTCACTCTCACACACACTCACACACACATGCACTCATGCATACAGACACACTCACACCAGCACAAACACTCACTCACACACACAATCAGGCACACCCGCACACACACTCGCTCAGACTCACACACTCACTCACACACGCACTCACACTCACTCACACACACTCACACACACTCTTGCTGATTGGGAAACTGATGTACATGTAGAAACATCTACCCAGTCACAAGGAGAACACGCAAACTCCACAAAAAAGCCCTAGCCAAATCCAGGAATTGAACCCCTGACCTTCTTGCTGCGACCTAAAGGGCTTCTGTGCTACATGCACCCAATGTCTCAATAATGTCCTTTGGCATTCAAAGTCAAAATACCAACACACCAGACTTACATTTTCTTTCTTTGTAGTGTAGGGTTAAATCTGGAGACCATCATTTCTCCCCAATTTTTGCCAAAACCACACTTCGACATTTTATTATGGCTGCCCTATTCTTTGTATACATTCATGTACACTACAATACACGCAGCAGATCTGAATCACATTGCCTGTCACCACACCATTTTTCCCAGCTCCCTAAGTTTCCCATACTTCTCAAATTACGTGATTTAAAACGTGGCCCGACATAAGAGTAATGCTCGTCATAAGGCCTGGAAACACGTACACATTGGTCGAACAATGAGGTAAACAACTGTGGCTTTATAAACAGTTTCTGGCTAACGGGACTTTGATATGTAGCTTTTCAAAGCAATGGTTGACGGCTAACAGACGACCGGTTTAATCATGCGTTCTCCAACTTGCAGGTGCACTGGTCAGCAACAATTTAGTCTTTCTTATGCAGCCGTGTGTGGGAAGTGACAGTATATGCCAAACAATGGCGAAAAGTGCTTAGATAAAGAGGAAGTTGAAACTAAGCCAATGGGACACATGTGCCGTATAGACTAGAGGAGATTAGCCCATATACTGCCAGCTGGTGTGCCATTGTATATGAACCAACCAACCAATAGTAGTGGCAGTTCTTGACGATGACATTTTACTGGTATCAAAGCTGCTCAGATGAAGTGTTTACGTTCATTTGTGTGCCCCCTGCAGGTAAGTTTTATGTGAGAAGTCAACACCACAGTACTATGTTCTCGTCTAATTCAAAGGAACAAACCTGCTGATGGCAAGCTTTCAGGATCGAACACAGTGTTGTGAATCTGCATTTATTAAGAGATCTTCACAACATGTACAGCTGTTAGCACGTATGTCGAATGTATTGTTGTATTGTATTCCTGGACCATTGTACGCATTTGCCCCAAAGCAGCGGAAAATGGACTACTTTGTGGCCTTTTGGTGAAGCATGTTGGCAATATAATTTGGATTTGATTCATATAGTGTTTTTCATTGGACTTAACTGATTTCATTATTTATGATTGGGGGGTGCCAGTGGCTCAGTGTAACCAGCAGTTGTCTTCAAAACCCAATCCAGCCTGTGTGTGCTGTAGTTTTGACCTTGGGCAAGATATGTATCCCACCTTGTACAGCGTCTTTGAGTGTCCAGAAAAGCATTATATAAAATACAGCTGCCCTGGGGTACACTGATACCCTACTAAACGCATCATTTACACTTCCACATTCATACATACAAATGTGGGGGATATGCCTTGCCCAAGGACACAATGGCAGTATGAACCAGGATGGGGATTGAACCACCAGTCTTCCAATTACTGGGGCCCCGCTATACCTCCATGTGCCAATGACCATTCCCTTCATTTATTCATGTTTGGGACAGGCACAAAAACGACAACCCTTTTGTGGCTGTGTAAAATCAAGATACTGGTCAGATTTTTGGTGGAATAAAAATAGAAAATCATAAATGTATGGCTAATTTACTTAACCTTAAGATATTGATATATTTTCCACCAGCAGTGTTTTTTCTTATAAATCTTTTTGGGCAGTTTTACAATGTTTTACCACTGAGACATATTTAATGCTCAGGTGAAAAATGTAATGCTAAAATATGCTCTTGTATTTACAGCTCACCTCACCTCCGCACAAGTAGCTGGGTAAATATGCGGAAATGAAAAACAGTGGCACATAAAACTGCACGGCGTTTGAACATTTTTGCCGATTTACGTGTGCAAAAATTGATTACCGGGCTCCTTAAATTGTTCCATGATGAGCCTCGCCGTAGTGCATTACTTTGGCCTAAACTTTTAATTACGTTAAGCCCTTATCTACATTGCTCTAAGCTGATAGTTTAGGGACCTATTATAAATTTTTCACACTGACCACATATCTGCGCTCTCATCAGTCATTGCTTAGCTTTGACTCCATTAAGTGGAAATGGCGTTTCCAGTGATAAATACAAAATGCAGGGATTTACAGAAAGCGTTTGTGAATTATTGCCTGTGTCCTTGCAACTTTTAGGGCCACTCGTAAAAAGCATATCAACAGATTAACATTGTATTTCATCTTAAACGTGATCGTGAATTTACCGGCATTTGTTTTGGCATCAAGCGTGGGTCGGATCAACTCTCTTTTTGTCAATGATGTCATAGTTCTATTTCATGATATTGCTGATAGACAGACCAGAGGCGGCGCTACCATCAGGCAAAAGTAGGCAGCTGCTTAAGGCCCCAAGCTTTCAGGGTCCCATAAAAGAAGCCCAAAATAAATATGTCTTGGTAATTATTAAACTTAATATGGTAAAATAGCTTTGCATGGTTAGGACATCTGGTTGCTGTGGGCTGACAATCGAGAAAATGTTTGGTAGGACTTAAAAAGTGCCAAATACAGAGGGCCCCCGCCCATGTTTGCCTTGAGCCCCGAAATCGCTAAATCCGCCACTGAGACATATGCTTAAAAACACAGCAAACTGCATTTCAAATTGGTCATTGTTTCTGTATCCTATGTCCATACGCTGTGTCCTCCAAACATGCAATGTCATTATTGTCCATTGTCATGTTTAACAACTATGTTACACAGAAAGGTAGGATGGTTATTAGGATTAAGAGCTGTTTTATGGACGTTTCAGGACATTTAAGAGAGAAAACCCAAATATGAAAAAAGCCTTTATCCTTGTTCACGCGATCCATATTTCACAAGATTCATAACAATCATGACCCAACAACTTTTTGCACAAGTGAACAATTCAAAATGCAATAGCCACCCATTTTCAAAATTTGTCTGTATATTATAAAATGCACCAGTTTGTACACATATTGTCCGGCCAAGGGCAGTTGTGGCTTCAGAGGGAGCTTACCACCACCAGTGTATGCCAACTGATAACCATTTTGTATGTTCATGTGAGGGAATGACTTCCTCCTGTCTATTAATCAGATCACTTTCCCCGTGTAGTGTGAATGCCGCATTGGAACCAGCGCTGGCCTAATGGGAAGCTCCTCCAATAACATTATCTTAAGTGTTGTGAGATCCGATGAATTGACCGCATGTGTCTTTATGAGCCTGAGGATGCAATGACTGATATAGTGTCATGGTGGTGGGTGTGACGGAGGAGGCAGCATGCCGGCTCATGTAACTTCCTGGTTATGAATAGCCTCGACGGAAAGGTCAACGCCATGACAACCTTGTGATGGATGTCAGCAACGTCCAATTAAATTCCTAAAAAAAAATAAAAAAAAGAATCCGCCTCCGAGGCTCTTGTGTGTGCTTATTAAATATAAAACAGCTAAATCAAAAGTGAGGGCCCACTCCTATGTCCTTAATGCCAAGCCAGTGCTGAGTTTTGTATTCATGTTTTTGATGAGGAGGTCAATAAGGCAAAGAACACTCGTTAGAAATGTTTTCTAGCTATGCACAAAGGTCACAAGACGGAGGCATCCATAAACACACACAACTTTTTATTTAGACCTTTCTCACTTGGTTTGTTTGGGGATAAATAGAGAATTGTATTCTATAGGGTTGTTGCTGCATGGACCAAGTAATAACTAACAGCAGTGAACTGAGTCAAGACAAAACAAAAGGAGAAACTCTGGTGGATTATATATAGCAGAGAACCACCACTTCATCATAAATAAGTCACCCTGAACAGTCCTATCTGAAATGGGGCAGATTATTTGTGATTTTTTTTTGTCACTGATGGAATGTCTAAATGTAAGCACAGGTCAGAATGTACATCCCATAGGCTTTAGATAAGGAACTATAGTGCCCCGCTAACATACATGATTCAGTTTATTGAAATAATTATAGTTGGTATAGCGTAAAAGCCTTCAAAGTAAAGCAAGGGTTTTTTAAATATTTGTACAGCGGACCAATGGTTCACAGGCTCTGCATGGAACAGACTAGGGTCCAGAACTGGGGACTGTTGTGGACTGTACAATGAATAAACACAGTGTCAGAAAAGGGCTTTGTTTTTTTGTGATAGAGCAACTCTAGTTAATTGCCCTTACATTGACATGACAAACTAATGCATTTGCTGTTTGTTGCCATCAGTAACGTGAGACACAGATACAAACTGTGTCTTTAAATGTCCTCAAAATGAGGTATCATACAGTACAATTATACGTGTTGAATATTGTTTTACCAAGCCTGGTGTACTACTTAGTTGAAGTCCTCATTTTGTTCAGTTAAATGCAGTTTTGTTTGTGGACTGCTTAGTTCTGGTTTATTCCTGGTCTTGGTCCAGTTTAGACCAGGTTTAGTCCTTCTGTAGATGCAGTTTACTCTCCATTTAGACATGGTTTATTCTCTGAGGTGGTACTTGAATAAAAAAAAAAAATACAAACTTTTGATTTCCTCTCTTACTTGTATATTGTATCTCTTAAATATGTACAGTAAAGGCATTGTTTAACCTCCATTGACAATATATGTGCACACAGTAAATGCATCAATGCCTAAGATGAGGCCTAAAAAGGGCTCTTCAAACCAGTCTCACGACCAGACTCAAACGCAACAAAACTAGAGTAAGAACAATAGTGGGTTGCTTTGAGAAATACAAATATTTATTCCCAGGTCGCCTTCTTTTTGGTGATTTTTTATTTATTTTTTTGCTCGGTCCTCGTTTTCCACACAAGCTGCTTTGAGGAAACTGGGACAGACACTGGAGCCATGAATAAGAGGAAGCACGTTTTATTTATGTGTATTATTTGGCCCTTTGAAACTTCGAGCACACGCACCCTCCTGAACAACCACACGTGCACGCCCGCAGCCCCACGTGCACGCCGACAGCAGCCCGGGCTCTGGTTTCCTTCCGCCGCTCCACTCTCCTCTCTCTCCTCTCACTTTTTAAGCCCTACCTTTGGTTGAACTTATGCTTCTCTTTTTTTCCCCATGTCTTGTGTATCCACTCTGAAATTATAGATGGGGATAATAATAATAATGTCATTTTGTACCGGAATCTTAGTCATTACCTGCAGTAAAGTGCTTCTAATTGATACCACCACAGAGATAATGATTACAATGCCCTCCAGGAACATATTATTGCAATATTAACCTTTGTATATACTTTTATGCAGAAGACTCGGGCACATTAAGAGATCTCTAAATCTTACTTGTGCCGTATAATGCCATTACAAAAGAATGGATACTCGGAGGTGTGCCCTTTTCCCTGATTAAGTGTGTCCAGGGGTTTGCGGCCATCTCCAGGAAATGGATGGCACAGAACTGCAATTTCCAACATCTTTTTTTTTTTTTTTTTTTACTGGAGCTAAAGCGTCTTCTCTTTCACATTTGTCTCTTTGGATTTAGATGTGTTCTCTAGACATAACCTTTATGTAATTTTCCTGTGAGCTCACATCAGGATGTGTGTGTTTTTATATTTGTTTATTGGGGACATTAGAGTAAGAATATAACACTAAGTCAATGTAGGCCACTGTAGTGTGTGGCTTGCCAGTTACAGTCACTGGGCAAAACGTAAGGCGCTGCTGGTCCTGTATCTTCATGTGGCTCCCATGGTTGATTGAAATGAAAGAATGAGTGACAAAGTTGGTTGGTTAGCACTGTTGACTCACAGCAAGAAGTTCCCAGGTTCAAGTCCCGGCCCTTCTGTGAGGAGTTTCTCCCTGTGTCTGGGTGGGTTTCCTCTGGGTACTCCGGTTTCCCCCATCAATCCAAAACATGCACAATCTTCCAGCTAGGTAGATCCTGACCAAGATCCTGGCTCAATATCTGGAGAAGGGTCCCCGACCTGTCAGGAGCTGCCCACTGCGGCATTGAAGGGTGGGTCAAATGCTGAGGACAAATTTCCCTACAGAGACAATAAAGTGTAATGTAACCTTAAGCTTTTTGCTGATGCTTGAGGTCAGAGAACAATGGACACGCTGGGTTAGGTTATAGACAGACTATGGCAACGCAAATAACCCTCTGTAGGAAGTTCTGCAGTCAACCAAAGTCATACATTCAAGCTGTTGTTCTGTAGACTGACCTTGAAACTGTGCATACTTTTGTTGTGTCCTTGGGCAAAACACTTAACCCACATTGCCTAAGAATGAATGTTGTTGTGTGATTGGTGTTTGGTGGTGTTCAGAGAGGCTGTTGGCACAAAATGGCTACCACATCTCGGTCAGCGTGTCCCAGGGAAGCTGTGGCTGAAAAGGTATCATTGTGTGACTGTGGTGTGAATGAATAATAGACTCTAGTGTCAGCGTTTTGTGAAAAGCCTTGAGGCATTGTAAAAGTGCAATATGAATCGAATCCATTATCATTATCATTATCATTACGGCCTAAAATACACTTTAATAGGAACATGGTCTACTTAATAAAGTGGCCAGTGCTTCCCTCCTGAGTGGAAACATAAATCTGAGGTCTTAATTGACTTCTGATCTGACTTTTGAATGAATTCTGAATATTGTTATTATTATTTATTTTTTACTACTGCTAAATAACTGACATGCCCACGTTTGGGCTGGTCTGAGGCATAATTTCCCGGGCTGAAAATTAGTCCCACTCTGCTTAGGGCCACGGATACATGTGGTCCTTTTGGATGAAGCTTTTACTCAGACAGTCTGCAATCAGGAAAACAGCCTTTTAAAAATCTGTTAAACTATAATAAATGTATAGACTTGAATTTCAAGAAACCAGCCACATCTCCATGGGGTTATTTACCTTTGTCTGTAATTATCAAAACACTATATTGTACACACATGCAATTCATGCTATAGTTGTTCATTTTAGTTGTACAGAAATAGTATGGGCTCATAATTGATCCAACTTTTGGAGTTTGAGGTTTTGTCAATATGATTTATTTGCCTCAGTTTTGTCTACAGTGAGAAACGGACAATCTTTGGTATAGATGCGTACCAGTAATTTACAAAGTTAGGGTCATTTCAGACACATACATGGTCCATACACAAAAGCCTTAAGATTAGACAAAACACATATCACAATATTCTATGTATTACACTCTGCTTAAAGGGTCATTGCTGGTTGCTGTTGGAGATAATGAATCTTATTCAACCTTACACAATTTTGGGCTAGGCAAACTCAGTTGAATGCAATAGTACATTTGCATATCAATATTTTGTCCTCCATCTAGAGCCAGATAGTATTTTACGGGCTGCTTGGTAAATGCCTGTTGCCATGTCTTCTTGTGCTCATGTGTATGTTTGTGTGCATCACCAATGTTTGACCAGTACACTGCACAGCCGCTCTGCCACACTCTGCCGGACTGCCTCGGAAACCAGGCAGCATCCAAAACCAGTGTCTATTTTTGGGTACAATGCTTTCACCGTGATAATTGGCCCACGCCATGCTTACCATCAAATACACTCCAATAGCTCACTCTTAGAAATGTTTCAAACGTATATATGTAAATGTTGCTGGAGAAAGAATGTGTCCACTGTGGGATTTCTAGTAGAGGCCTGTTATTTTAGTAATGCTGCGGTTTATGGCTCTTTAAACCTGATATCTTAAGAAAGCAAGACATTTGCCCCAGAAGCCAGCAGTCAGTGAGTTGATTTGGGAGATGAAATCCTACAAGCAGATAGGGAGACCTTTGGTTAAGAGATCTCTCCACAGCAAAGAAGCAAGTAGTGCTGACAGAGGGCAAATTAAAACAAATTAATTCAGTAGAGGCTGTGGTTAAGTGTGGATGTGTGTGTGTGTGTGGGGTGTGTGTGGGGTGTGTGTGTGGGGTGTGTGTGTGCAGCGAGCTCACAACACAGTCCAAAACGGCTTCTTAAGACCGGTGACACAGGACAGGAAATGAGGATGTCGCAGTTCTCCCGAGACCTCTTGGCTCGACCTCAGACGGGCGGCTAGTGGGTCCCGCCCCCTCACTGCCCCCTGCTACAGTGGCACGCCTCTGCCTCTGGGGGGCGCTGTGTGGAGCAGAGGGTCACAGCAGCCTCCACTAGCTGAGAAATCACATGCAAAGAGTGGTGTCCAAGGACCAAGGCGGGCTGTGAAGATAATGAAAAAAAGTATGTAGCAGTCTCTTTCGTTTTATAGCTTCATTTGGTTAAGCCATATTCATAAGCCATAAGATTTTCAGTGCCAGGATTTGACTGTTTATTTTTGAAACTTTACATACAACATTCAATGTGCAACACAGTTTATGGTTGGGACAACCGTGGGGTAGCAGCTCCAGTTTTCCATGCATCCTGATCTCTGGCTATTTGGATTACTCTGATTGGTTGCACCTGTATGATTAAAAGTCTGCACAGTTCTTTGAGCCAGATCTATAATCCTGTTCACTTCAAATGTATCTCAACACCTCCTCGTCCAAAGCAATATCTCCCAAAAAGGGATCCTTGTAGTCGATGGCCTCTGATGTGGCAGTGGGCACCACATAGTAGCCCGGGTCAATCGTGTCCAAATCAATCGCCTGGTTCTAAACCCATATGCTGTAGTATCACTGTGGTATGAACATTGAACTTGAAATATAGCCTTTATCGGCGGTATCGGTATCGGCCAGTATTTACAACGTTGACTGATATCAGTATCGGCCTGTATACAGTAGACGGCCAACCTGTTGTGCCAAAACAGTCAGAGATTTCATTTTTCATTAATTTTCATTTCAGAAAAGTCTAATTTGATTATTTTTACTACATTTTGTGTTCTCTTTTTACAGATTAATGATACATTTTGAAGCTTTCCTTTATAGAAAAACGTTTGGAATAAATAGCCTGCTGAGACAAAATTTCAGAATGAATAATGGTAATTGAAATAACCATATTGGCCTAGAATTTTCATATGATGCATCCCTAATTGGCAGCATCAAATCAAACACTAACGTTGATGTCTTCTCAACCTGCTTTTGAACTGTTTCCCAAGAAAATAATTGGTTAACACTTTTCAAAAATTCTGGCCCAATAGAGACTGAGTTTTACTTTAGTCCCTACTCTGGTGTCCACAGCAACATCCAATCAGATACAATTATAATTCTGTTCTATAAATCATAGAACAGTGTCCGGACCACAGCTCTAGCTAAACAACTGCCTATCTGACCACCACTGCCCTTTCTTCACTTCACCGTCCGCTGTGCCAAGCATGTGACATGAGGAGGGCTACAACAGCTGTATTTATTGTGTCAGGCGGTGGCAGTGCCAGTAGCATTTGTCCACTCCCCCATATGCCCTCTCGTGTTTCACACATCTTCCACTCATCTCAATAAAAAAAAAACACCTTACAGTATTTCCAAGGCTAAGACGATGGCCTGGAAAGATAAAGCTTAGCCAGGAAAAATTTTTGAGTGTTTTTTTTTTTTTTTTGAGTGTTTGAGTCTCATAGTTGTAACTCGAGGCCTGCTTGTCCTTGACTGGTTGTTACAAATAACCCACATAATTCCCACAGGCTCGGAGATAATTCACTGATAATTTCAGCCACTGGTACCGTGTTGCATTTTTCTCTCTCAACACACACACACACACACATACACACACACACACAACAAAAATCGCACATTCCTTTGTTGTTTCTTGCATTGTTTGCCTTGCTGCTCCTGAACTGACACTAACCTAGTAAAACGTCGTCTTTGTTCTGGGTAACGGGAGACTGTTGCACATAGCACCTCCTGCTTTATCTGTCGTTTAGCTAGTCTTTTCACTTCCCATTATCTGCTGATTTAAAGGAAGTGCTCCCAGAATCAGGTCAAGGAGGTGCCGTGGCAATTGTCAGTAAGGTAACAAAAAAAGAGCCCTAAGCACTTACACTCTGCAAGGTTTAAAATATTACATTTGCTCAGCCGCTAAAGCCGTTTTTAAACCAATAATAAGAGCGTGTATGAGTGCAGCAGCAATGAATATTCGCTCAATGCAATTTTCCAGGACATACAGTATAGAGGGGTGTTTTTGTACTGGGGCACCATAAAGAGATTAGTTTTAGTGGTGGTCTTCACACTGAGTCAATGTAATCCTACAGAGCATTACAGAAAGGAGAAGGGGGAATGGACAATTGGAAAGATGAGTTTGACAATGTCATAAAACAGGGTTTGCTAGGACACAGCTACAGTTTTTTCACGACATATACAAAATGATAAAAACTGAATTTGTTTTTTCATTTTAAGAATAAAGATGGTCGTAATTATGAATTGTGACAGCTTCACATACAGACACACAGGCGTCACATACACAGGCTTCACACACACAGGCTTCACACACACAGGCTTCACATACACAGGCTTCACATTCACACACAGACTTCACATACACAGGCTTCACATACACACACACAGGCTTCACATACAAACACAGGCTTCACATACACACACAGGCTTCACATACACACACAGGCTTCACATACACAGGCTTCACATACACACACACAGGCTTCACATACACAGGCTTCACATACACACACACACACACACACAGGCTTCACATACACACACATCGTACATCTCCACGAGCACCAGCGAGAGGGGATTTGCCTGGACACGTACAGCACACGAA
>JAVQKC010204757.1:0-11599 GCA_036025475.1 Philypnodon macrostomus | reverse complement strand
CTCGCCCCCAAACCATGACAAACATGGGAAGGGTCTATTTGACTTTTTTGATTTGTCTGGATGTTTGTGAAGAATGTTTTTGCCAAATTTTGTACAATTCCCTAAAACTACATTCTTCTCTCAGTCTATAGGGGGCGCTATAGAGGTAACTGCCATCATATTGGTCAGATGTGTACAAGGCCGGGGGGTAATTAGGTGTAAAAATATAGATATTGGACTTCTGGTTCAGGTGTGACTTGCTTGGTCTCGTCATGTGTTGTCTCTTGTAGTCTGTGTTTAAATCATAATCATATTACATTGTATATTATTATCCCTTATATTATTTAATTGATGGTGAAGCTCTCTTTTGGGATGAGGATGACATGGCTTTAATTAATTTAAACTAGGCCTCTGTTGTCATCCCCGACAGCAAGGTGTATATACGTCTGCTACAACTTTCACCAACAGGCAACCGATACAGGACCTTTTGTCATTGGGCCGTGGGAGTCTGAGCAGACAAAACTTGACTCAGTGGGACTTGTGGGTCCTCACGATGACTCTGGTAGGGGCAGTCTCCTTTCATGTCATATGAGGTCAGCATCTTTAATGTCCGGTGCACTGTCTCTCTCACACACAAACACACACCCACACACTCACAGATCAGCACAAACATACAAACTGTCACTGTGACACCCTGAAACCAGCAGCCCTCTGTCCTCAGGGGCCAAAGAGAGGAGACCAGAGGAAGTGTAAAAGGTCTAAATGTGAGACTGCTGAGTGACTCTGTAGCACAGAGATCAGGTTGCAGGGCCAGCCAGGTCTATTGTAAAGACAAGTTGATAGTCTTTGGGGCAATGACTCTTGTCAAAGGGGTCCTGGTTTTGTCCTAGACCTCTGGACATGCCCATAGGCGCTTACCAAAGAATGCCACGGTGGAAATTTTCATTCCTTTGTGTTGCACAGGAATGCCATTCATGAATTATCGACAGGAGCAGAGACTCACCCCATGATTCATGAGTTCAGCCAGGATGTACCAGTGAGACATGTGTGTACATGCTTATATTCATGTTTAGGTCAACATGTTATCCAAAAACTCCTTTTATCCCCCCACATCCCCCAACAACAACAACAACAAAGTGAGTGACCCAATTTCATTAAAATGTAAAACTGAATCCATTTGCCACCACTACATACTAACTAACTGTGCACTTAGCTTTACCCTGCTAAATGGATTGTCAATTTTTATATTTATTCTCTTAGGTTTGCTGTGTAATCAGATATATCCAAAATATCCACTATTTGGTTATCCTTTATTATATTTCGTACTCCCTTTTATGATAATGTGGTTGGCCAATGATTGCTGTGTAGAGATTCATCATTAAAATCCTCAGTATTGAAATGTGACCCCAAATACAGGAATAACTGTATAGTGTGCATATGTGTGGGAACTGTAATAATGATATGTGTAAAGAAGGTGCATCTCAATCCAAAAGACACAGTAATTTCATTACCCACAATTATGCTCAGTTAGGTCTGTTAAAAGCTGTCAGACCTGCTTCTTAATTATAACTTCTGAAGAAAATTGCTGTCAATTATTTTTTCACTGTGCAATGATAGATATATTATGATTCAATTTATACAGTGTCTGGTACAGTGATTACAAAGTTTTTTTTCATTGACAAACTGAAAATAAAAAAGCATTTTACCTCATGCCGTATCAAGCCCCTATTCTCGATTGTGAGTGTTTTTAGCACAGTGTCTGCCATCTACAGGATCTAAGCAGAGTAATGTCTTCAATTTCAATGTGGAGGCGGCCTTCCCGGTGGCACAGGCTCTGGTTGCTTGTAGTATCTGGTGGATTAAACAGCAATGCATTAGGTAAAACCATCTTCACCTGTGTAAGTAGTGAAATTCAATAATCCTTTACTACTAATATTGAAAAAAACAAAAAGGCGTATGATAAATCTAGCAGATTCGAGTTATATTCTGAATAAAAGACCAGTGTTTAAAGAGAACACAAAGGAAATTACCTAAGTAGCTCTCAGGTCCCAAAGCTGCTTTAGTCATTTGCTTTTGTTCAATGAAGTAAAATGGATTTCTCCTTTTTTTCTCCATTTTACATTGAGGATTCAGTTTGTTTACCAGGAAAATGCACTCTAAGATTCTTGTGATTGAATTGTGAGGCCTTCTAATGTCCTTGCCAAGAATCTGCTGAAAAGCAGCCATGTTTTTTTTTTTTGCACAGGGCCAGACAGTGTCCCGGTTAGAGAGAGGACGCATGGCTCAAGTGGATTTAGTGTTTGTACCATAGTATAACCAAGGTCCTGGCCTTTTGACTGTAGCATAAATCACAGACTGTAGAAATGTATGTACGCACCAGAATACTAAAGCAGACCTACCCTGTAAGGATATAGACAAGTACCAATTTTACAGCTTACATATGATAGGACGGTGCAGCGGTGATGACAGGCTGCGCTCTGCTCCGGGCTCTCCCACCTTTCATCCCGGAGAGCAGAGCAGGAGAGCGGAAGAGTGCTCAAAGCCCCTTTCAAGTCGGAAGTAGGATGCCTTAATGTTCCTCTTGTGGTAAAAGAAAGATGTGTGTTTTGTTGTCTGAAGCACTTTGACTCCAGATCACCAGCCTCAACATAGTTCAGCTTCTTCTGTAATTATGCGCAAAATAAATTTTGATGAGGAATGATGTGGAACTAAATGTTGTTTGTGCAAAAATAATTATGCCCCCCTAAGCTTTGATGTGATTTTCTGTGCTGTCTTGAAGGTATTTTTACATTTCTTCATACATCCGACGTGAAGATAATCACATATTTAATTCAGTGTCCGCTGGAGGAAGTACTATCCAAGTGTATGTGTTCTAACATGTGGGTTA
Organism: Philypnodon macrostomus; assembly: GCA_036025475.1. Taxonomy (NCBI): domain Eukaryota; kingdom Metazoa; phylum Chordata; class Actinopteri; order Gobiiformes; family Eleotridae; genus Philypnodon; species Philypnodon macrostomus. The sequence continues at coordinate 8,733 of JAVQKC010204757.1, read as the reverse complement.
ACCCAAACAGTTTGTGATGGGACAGCCCACCGAGCACATTAGAGCTATTACCACATACAGACCATTGAGAGTAATGTGGTGTCATTATAAGTTACATGTGAGGAACATACTGAGTTCCCTTGTTATCAGTAGGTAAGAGATATCTATTACCAACCACCTGTTCTAACAACCAGCTTTAAAAAGGTATTTTATTTTGAATAATCATGATGACAAAATGACAGCAAACTGAAGGTTCAACTGGTCCGGTGCATTTTCCTCAAAGCACAGGTCATAATAAAGGCTTGCAGAAAGGTAGTTTCCCAATGCACAGGCTGGTATTGTTTGAACATGGAAAGTAAACAGATTCATAAAAGCTCAGGCTGCTCTCATTAGACTCAAAGCCATACAGTCACATACATACTGTATACTATAATAGTCTGGTCCTGAGTTGTTCCAAAGGCCACCGGTGTTTACCTGCCCTCCTCCGTGGATTCCTCAGACACTGAGCTGGAGGCTCTGGTGCCTGTGAGTCTACTGTCTACACCGGAGGCATTCTTAGCCTGATATCAATGCGGCGTGCTCAACAAAGATGTTGAAAGGCCATATTGAATCAGGTTGAAGAAGTGGCAAGGGCAGGGCCTAAAATAGTAGAGGAGGGGAAAAAGAGACAGAAACATAGCATCATGCGTCCCGGAAGCCCTCCTGACCACTGACCAGTGTGCTGTGTGAGAGAGCAGGTGTGAGCTCTGAGCATGTGGATGTACTGTGAGCGCTGTGGCATGTGCGTGGGTGCATGTGTATCCACTGCATCTGTGCTCCGGTAATAAATACAGCTCAGGCCTTGTTAAGACTGCACACAACCACTGATGAGGACAAGTCTTATGTATGACAGAAGAATTGTTATTTTTTCCATCTCCAGCAACACTCACAAAAGTCATGCTACTAATCAGTCATATAAATCTAGTTCAAATATGGTGCTTTGCTGTTATTGACGAGGTAAAGCACCAGCCTTAGTTATGATCAAGTTCATCAAACAGCAGCAGGTCATGAGTGTGTGTGGGGTGTGATTGCACTTCAAAGCAGCACAGCGGTACTCTCTGAGCCCTGCTTGTTTACACTGCTCAGAAGAGTCTGCATTCCTCTGTCTCATTTTTCCATGGCATTCCCGAGGAGCTCTGCGCTTCTGTCTATGTGCCCAATGCCTGAGTGATGTTTACCCCTCTGCCCCCACCGCCCTCATCCCATATAGTGCATACAAACTTCAGCACACCCAAATCAATGTAATCATTTACACAAGAAAGGACCCAGCTGGAAGAGGAAGCAGTGATATAAAAACAGGCCTGAACAAAATATCGCAAATTTAGATGATCGGTAATTGTTTTTTAGATTAGAGTAGATGGTTTAATCATGGTTATAGGCTTTGATGTACACACAATTTAGATTAGTCTACCTCTATACTACCTCTATTTGGCTCTAGATTTACATTCTTATGTCTGGTTGAAGTTATGATGTCAAAAATCATACCCAAATATATTGTTATCTCATGGGAGTGTGGAATGCAGCCATTTCTAGCCCAATGTGTTGTTCTTTTTAGCCTCTTGCTGCTAAACACAGGTGGATCTCTAGACGCACCAATGTCACCGAAACATCTGCGCCGGTTTGTCTTGAAAAACTCTCAGTGCATTTCCTGACCATAAATCAGCCCGCCTCAACACCCGCCCTCAAAGCCATAGGGTGAAATATAGCCGCGAAAAGAAAACAATTATACTGCCAATTACAAGGTGTGTTGCAAGCGCTCAGCGGCCACATCACAGAGCTTCAGGGTCGATGTGTTTGTGCCTATTTACCGACGGGTTGCTAAGGATTTGACATGTGTTTCCCGGAGCAGCGTGACCACATTAGCATTGGGGAAGAGTAAAAATAACATGGAAAAGCCCTTAATTTAGTTGTTGTGTTTACTTGTTCTTTGCTTTTATGACTGCAATTCTCCAGCATTAGCCACAGGTGATTATAGGATTCCCTGTGGGGTGGGATAGAGGATAGTTCTGGAGAAATATGCAGCTTTTACTGTTATTAGATCAAAAAATATACAGCTTTTAGTACAATAGCATTGAAATCCCGCCGCTTAAGTGTATGTAAATTTTGATATGCAGTTTCAGTTTGTAGATAATGTTGAATGATTTGTATGCAAACTTGTGCATCACAAGCCTACATACTTGAGTGCAGATGTTAGAAGAATCAAGTTCAGAAAGAGGAAGTCAGAAGATTGAGTCATTTTTTCAGCACAGATGGGCGGATGGGTATGCTTCAAGGCATACTTCAGGAAAATGATTTATGGCGTCAACTCTAACCTAGATTTAATAAACCAGAGTTGGGTTTTACTGTGTCTTTCCACAGCAAAGTGACATGTCAATTGTCTTGTCAGCCTTCAATGTGCCTATAGTTGAGACAAAGTCCACATTTGTTTGTATTTCTTTGTTTATTTGAAAGAGACAATGCACATTAATGAACACCAGTACAATATATACACACGTGTAAATGTGCCGAAGTTAGCATACAGTCTACGGCAGATCCTAGGTGAACAACTCAGAAGCGAATTGCTGGATCAGTTTCAAATTTTACACACAGGTACATATCATAAAGACACCGAACTGGATTGATTTTGGTACTTATACGATGAATATTAAGTCATCAATAAATTAATTAATGCCCTAAAGTTGTGATGCTGGACACACTTACTTTGGCAGAGAGCAATGAAACTTGGTACAGTGATTCTCCACAGTGTACCCAACATAAAATATTATTATGACCCCGCCCTACAACACAACCACACACAGCTGTTGTTGTATGAGCCAGGACACTAAACCACTAAACTAGACTCAACACAACATTGAAGGCAAATTTCCTGTTGCCCAGGACAACTGATTTAAAATCAAATATAACAAATTTCTAAAATATTTACAATACCTACTCCACATACACTTCCCGTCATTTATAAACTACACTTTTCAAATTAAAAATGACATGCATTAAAATATCAAATAAGACTCACAACAAAAATATATTTCCTACATATCTTTGTTTAATAGGAAAGTCCCACTGAGATTCAGAATCTCTTTTACATGGGACATATTGTGCATGTTTTAGTGGTAGGGGAAACCGGAGTGCCCGGAGGAAACCTACCCAGACACGGGGAGAACATGCAAACTCCACAGAAGGACCCAGACTGCCCAAACCTTGGACCCTCTTGCTGTGAGGCTAGAGTGTTAACCACTCTGCCACCGTGCCGCCTCATATATGCATTTTGAAGAACTGATTCCCCCAAAATGTAAGAACAATGTTACACATAATGAAGAACTCTATAGGTCTAGGCCTAGATTTTGTTTAAACACTAGGAATTTAGGGATGAGTGAAAGTGGAGTCCTAGTCTGGTCCTGGTTTAGTTGACCTGAGTTAGACCTTGTTAAGTTCTTGTTTAGACCTGGTTTAGCCCTGATCTGGGTTTAGTGCAGGTTAATCCTGGGTTTAATCCTGGTTTAGTTCTGGTTTAGACATAGTTGAGACCTTGTTTAGTCTGGGTTTGCGCAGGTTTAGTCCTGGGTTAAATTCTGGTTTAGTTCTCGTTGAGGCCTAGTTGAGAACTGGTTTAGTCTAGGTTTAGTCAGAGTTAGACCTGTTAAGTTCTGGTTTAGCCCTGTTTAGCATGTTTTAGACCTGGTTTAGTCAGAGTTAGCCCTGTTAAGCCCTGTTTTAGACCTGGTTTAGTCAGAGTTAGACCTGTTAAGTCCTGGTTTAGCCCTGTTAAGCCCTGTTTTAGACCTGGTTTAGTCAGAGTTAGCCCTGTTAAGTCCTAGTTCAGCCCGGTTTATCCCTGTTTTAGACCTGGTTTAGTCAGAGTTAGCCCTGTTAAGTCCTGGTTTAGCCCGGTTTAGCCCTGTTTTAGACCTGGTTTAGTCAGAGTTAGCCCTGTTAAGTCCTAGTTTAGCCCTGTTTAGCCTTGTTTTGGACCTGGTTTAGTCAGAGTTAGCCCTGTTAAGTCCTGGTTTAGACCTGGTTTTGCTGTTACTTTTCATTTTTTAATTGATTGAAAATGTTTTCCTGTGCTTTATCCTTGTAATAGCTGCACTAATGTGAATTTCCCTGGTAATAGTAGTATGAGCGAGATTGTCAGCACCATGGACAGTGCATCATATCTTATTTTACCTTCACAGTAAACAGCAGTAGTAACTGGAGCCTATGGGCATGAGGCGGGGAACACAGGTTAGTCTCAGGGCTAACACAACTTTGTATTCAACATTTTTATATATCACGTGTTTTCATGATGTGCTGCTGATCGTGTTCTTACAAGATCTTTCACATTTTAACAAGAATGTTGGGCACACAATCCCCAATAGGTTCCTCCCTTTAGGTAGTTTATCAGAACATATGGAGACATTGACATGTTGATGTTTATTTAGGTTGATCTTATAGCTAGGTACATTCTGACCAGAGGTGGGTAGGTCATGGGGCCAATCATTTTACTCAAGTAAGAGTAGAAAGTACTGGTGAAAAAACTACTCAAGTACTGAGTAACTGTTTGAGCGTAATGTCAGATTATTTGTTTATTTTTGTTGTAATAGGGCAAAAAAAATAAAATAACAATGCACAGATTTTGATACACTACAAAATTTCCACATCATCACAGTTTTCACGTAAAGCTGTTCTTACATGACACACAGAGGTGGTAAAAGTACTCTTACTCTTTCTAGATTTCCAAGATTTTACTCAAGTAAGAGTACAGTTACTTCAAAATATGATTACTCAAGTAAAAGTCAAAAGTATTGCAGTAAAGCTACTCTATGGAGTACAACTTATTTAAAAAGTTAAATGTAACAGAGTAAATGTAACTGAGTACTACCCACCTCTGCCCCTGTCTTACTGTATGTTCTCTCCAGGTACTCCCATTGTTCAAAGTTGACTCATTATATGGTTGCAAGTAGAAGTTATTGCGTGACCCCTGGTGTTATTTCTTCCCTCTCCCACACCAGACCTGTTTGGACTGTGATAAATGGGCAGGAGCAGGGTATTGGTGCGTACTCCTCGATAGGTCACTCAGCGCAGGCAAAAACTCTAATTACTGACTTGAACTAAACACTCTTCTTTCCCCATTTCCCAAAAGCTAGGTCTTATACCGCCATATCATCCACTTTAAGGTGCCTCTGCTGGGTTAGCTTCATCTATACACGTGGCAGGGAGCAGCTGGTGGAGCAGAGATAAAGTCAGGTTTGGAAGCGCTAGCCTACTTTAGCAGCAGTGTGCACAATGGAAGAGGTGTAGAGGAAGAAGTAGATTACAGAAAGCAAGTGTTTCTGACTTTTAGAGGCACTGCGCAGCTCCTGAGGTGGATCGACTCAAGCATACAGTTCTAATGGTAATTCACGCCTCCCTGAAAAAAGCCAGACATCTTTAGTTTCACTGATATAACCTAAATGAAAAAAATCTATCTCAAAACCTTTTTAAAACAAGATTTCTGTTTTTGCAAATTAACTTTTCAAAACAAAATACGCCACTTTCAATAAAACCAATAATAATGACTTTAAATAACACACAGCCTACAGTATAGGCATTCACAGAGCATATTTGCTGTGCCGCTTCCACACTTGAGATGCGCAATGGCATCAATGTACCCATAATACACACTACAGAAAACAGACAGATGGCTATAGCAAGCTTCATAATGTGACTGTGAATAAAATAAGTTTAAAAAAAAACTTTTTTTGCCAAAAACCAGCCCAAAGTCACTTATGACAAGCAGACATGGCAACTGTGAAAGTCAGTAACAGCACATAGAGTGGTCAGGGTTTTCACTTGGGTAAGTTAAGTTCAATGTTGTAGAGTCTTTTAAGTACTGTTCACTGCTGTGGAGTTACTCAGATTTCAAAGGCAGTGGACTGCTAGCACTAACATCAGATCACATACTAGAATAAACTGATCAAATCAACAAGAAGCAATTTAACTGTTGATTTTGGGTATAGCTTCAACCTGTTTTTTTGTCTCAGAAGGCATTTTTAGACAGTGCCAGAAGCCTGTTGATCATCTCCAGGAGAGACGTTTTTGTAATTACCCTGCATGTGGGAGCTATTGCTAGTCATATTTTGCATATCAACAGTGTTTTTCTTTTTAATGTGTGTGTGTGTTTATTATAATGTAAATTTTTTTTATCATTATTAAAAACGTATGTAAATGTAATTGTGAATAAGTTGCTAAATATTAAGGTTTTAATAGATTATACTCAAACACACAATATACATGCAAACGCCTAATACCGTGATTCTCAAACTGTGGTATGGGTACAAACAGGGTACACTGTTTCAAGGAAATGTTTAACCAATCACACGCTTTCACACGACAGGAGCGCTCTGATTGGTTGATACATCCACAATCTATTCAGAACTAGAATCTATTTATTGGTCAATGTCATTGTTTGCAATGACCTTGTTTATTGTTTACATACATCTCTTTTTGTGAAGCCCTCTGAGGCAACTTTGTTGTGATATAGGGCTATACAAATAATATTAAATTGAATTGAATTAAATTAAGAACAATTTGAGGGAGCTGATGATTTATTTAAAAATTCAGTTTATTATTTTTTAGTTCATATTATTAAGAGCCAATGTGTGCTTTATGTGAGAGACAGGCTGAGGGTAAAGGAGGGGAGTACATTCATTCAAACTTTTTTAGACATTTTCTTTCATTCATTCAATAATTTTATTTTGATATGCACATTTTATCTTTTAAATGTTGAAATAGAAATTCTGGTCAAGTGCAATTTTTTTCTACATACAAAAAAAATAAATACAATACATACAAAATAAATAATACAAGGGTATATAAAGAAGTCTTTCTCCATTTATGATTTATAGTAGTAGTATACCCAGAATACACTGGAGAGGATCCAACAAAAGAGAACACCCAATCATCAATGAAATATTATCAAATTTTTCCAAATACATTTCAAGCACAACTCTGAACAGTTTGGATCATATTTACTCCTCCGATATGGAATGTTAAATTGTGTTTCATGAGATTTATAATTACAACAGCCTTTCTTACTATTTAAAATAATTGTTTTCCATTGGCTACAAAATCAGGTAGTGCAGATTTAATCCCACGTCAAATATAATAACATAAATATAGTATAATAAACATTGGTAATCACATAAATGCTAATATCACCCAACCCTTAAGAGCATCATAATATTTCTCTGTGTGCATTATGCGTAAAATCTCAGTAAATGCCCTCCATACCAGTCCATTTATATATTCACCCACAGGCTCCAATCAGAGTCCTCCATACCCCTCCCCCATGCCTTAATGACATTATCCGCTTCTTTGGTGGAAACATGGCCGACGGCAACAACACACACCACAGAAGCTCGTCCTCAAAGGTTATATCCTCCATCTTTGTTCAAAGTACAAGTTCAGCCCTGTCCCGGAGCAAAACACACTGAAATGACATCAATAAAGCATCCTAATGTCATTCCCTCACATTATCCGAATATTGAATTGTATAATATCTCAATAATCGCTTTACTGTTTTTAATATTTCATGATTAGCAGCTAGAAGTGATTCGTCTTATGAGCCGAGGTGCACACAGGTCGAAAGAATGAGAAATGTGAATGAGGCGTTTGGAAAATTACAAAGTGATTAAACATTCTCCGAAAAATGAGAACACCAAAATGTTGAAGCAACTGTGGATACAGTGTTATATGTTCAAATGTGAAGCCGTGGGACGTGTCACTATTCCATCATTAAAGGTAAAGGTCTGTAAATGCTTAAAAATTTACTTTCTGGCCCTGTTCTATGTAAAGAAGGTCATCTGCAGTCTGTAAGGGATTTAAATAAAATATGAATTAGGATAGATTACCGTATTTTCCGCACTATAGGGCGCACTGGATTATAAGGCGCACTGTCAATGAATGGTCTATTTTCGTAATTTTTTCATATGTAAGGCGCACCGGACCATAAGGCGCATTAAGCAAAACAAAACAGTCAGACAAGTCAGTCAGTCAGACAAGTCAGTCAGTCAAACTGTTAAACGCATTCACAATAACTCTCAACATTGTTCAAACGTTAATGGGTGTATTCACAATAACTCTCAACCTCGTTCATTTGTAACACGTAAATAAACACAGTCTGATACCGCTAAATCCAACGTTAGTGTATTCACAATAACATAAATTTATTCAGTTATAACACGTAACATACAACACAATACAGTCACTTTTTCAGTTTATTCCTCGTCCACAAATCCCTCAAATTCTTCATCTTCAATGTCCGAGTTGAACAGTTGGGCGATTACGGCATCCAGCATGCCCGGATCCCCCTCGTCATTATCTGAGTCTGTGTCGTTGCTGTTACCTGGCAGTTCAGTGATGATTCCTGCCTTTGTTACGGTGAAGCATAGTACCTGTATGTATTACTCCGCTACGCTCCTGACTCCCAGAGCTTTGTAGTTTACCGAAGTCGTACCAAAACATTTTTACGGAGCGCCTTGAGCGCCGTGTGAAACAAAATCGATTGGAGGTCAGTAAGCACAACCAGAACTAGGCCTGTGCTGTCGTCCCCGACAGCAAGATATATATCGGCGAAATGGCCCCATACGTCTGCCACAACTGTCACCAACGGGCACCTTAATCACTTTTTTGATTTGTCTGGATGTTTGTGAAGAATGTTTTTGCCAAATTTAGAAAATTCCCTAAAGCTGCATTCTT
>JAVQKC010204728.1:0-17468 GCA_036025475.1 Philypnodon macrostomus | reverse complement strand
TATAAATCTCAGCTCACCCACCTTTCTAACCAGAACTGAAGAAGTCTGCTGGACTGGCAGATGAAAGCTTTTCAACAATCAAAACCTTGTCCAGATGCCCTTTTTCAACTTTCAGAATTTACACTATGTACTTCATTAGAAAGTTATTTACTAATTTTCCCATTTAGTGGTCATCTGTATCATACCAAACCAGCTTTAATTATTAGTTTGTAATAATGTTGTAATGTTATAATATTCTTCCGTATATTCTTTTCCCAATGTAATGTAGTGCACTCTGTATGTTTGTGATGCCAATGAAATAGTGATATTAATTAATGTGGTATGTGATATGTAGACTAGGTCAAATAAACTAAATCAGCTAACTCATTCAACAAATATTAACCTCGACCAGCACAAATCATGTCCTCACCTAGGATTGAAATTGCAATATTTTTTTAATTAATTGAAAAAATCTTACATACCACCAGCCCAAGTACCAACAGTGGTCCCTGTACCACAGTTTGAGAACCACTGGTCTAAAATATGACTAAATAGACCAGGCCAATTCTGACTTTTCTTGGATGTCCACAGATATGTAGATAGGGTACATGGTGTATGAAGGTACTTCTAGTTTAGCAGTATGGAGTCATTGTTTACATGCTATCTCTCACACTATGATAAACCTGAGAACCATTAGCCAGTTTGAAGCCTAAATGTGTGCCTTTTAAGCTATAAGCACTTTTCTACTTATCTGATGGCGGAATGGTGTGAGGAATTCAAAGTCAAATAAAGATGTGAGCAGCTGAGATATGTGTGTGACAACAGCTTAAGGAGATGCTTCAAGAGATAGAACCGGGCTGTGTGAAAACAGAATAATTTATCATATAAAAGGAGCTCTGCAGAGATGAAGTGGTGAAATCCGCCCCAAACAGGCTTCAACACAGTGTTCTGTCTGTGTCAGGCTCATCTGATCACAGCCGTACCAAAGTGCATGATGGGATATCAGGCTGCGATTTCCTCTCAGCGTGCCCCACAGGCTCAATTAAAAGCTCAAAAACTCAATTCTTCACGGCATGTTTACTATACTCCATCTGGTTTTGATACTCAGCCTTTTTTCCACTTCTAGTGCAACTTTTATTTGAATTGCTCTCGTTTCCCCATCTCGACTAATTGGCAAGGGCTATGTATGCGATATTACTGTATGTGTAGGCTATATGTAGTATTCAGGTCATATGTGTGTCTCATTAGACTGTGTAAGTGGGTTAGGACGAGGGTGTATATGCATGTCTATATCTGTGAAACTGCTCAAATAAAACACTCTTCCCAGTGATCTTCAGTTGACTTTTCTTTTCACCATATGGCACATAATGTATGAATTATTCACAGTGGGGGCACAATATACAGCTATCATCCCATACATATTTATAATAATAAACAATGCCACAGCGATATCACAGCATACAGGGTATATATAGGTTATAGTGCATTTTAGAATGATTCAGTAATTTCACCCGAGTGTCAGGTATCTTTAACATTGTGACTAGTTAATTGCACTTTTAGCTTAACATTATAGGATTCATTATAAATGTATTCAAGTGTGTGTGTTTTCATTACGTATTCTGTGGTTGGCCAGCAACTTTGTGCCCGAGGTGGGGTTCACGATGGACAAAGGCCAGTATACACATACATGTAGCAGCCTGGTCATTGCAAAAACAGTAAATATAAAAATCTTGGGATGATGGAGAAATGCTTGCTATTTAGAAAGTATGGTATGTCAAATCAAAATGACAATGGGCATGTCATTGCTATAGTGAAAAGTACATTTTAAAGGTAGAATATGAGATGTTTCTTAATTGTTTCTTGCTATATTTAATGAAGATTTGATTAATATCCCTTTAAGACATTAAATTTTAGACATGAAAAAATGAAGTGACTATCTCCAAAAAGATTACTGTTTTCAAAGTGTCTATGAAGAGGAGACATGGGGAAGGATAAAGGAATAAAACTAAAGTCGTTATTGGTGCAGTTTTAAACGGGATAAGGGCTTGAGAGACAGAAAATGCTTCAGACTGACTTGATGTTTGCCTGGTTTCTGCTCTACAGGTAACTTTTAGACTAATCAGTTTGTTAATTATGATAGTAATACATTTTCAACTGCTGGTTAAGCATATTATCTGATGTTCTGTCTCTGTACTTGTGTACTCTGTACACTGTTGCAATAAACTGCTATAAGAAGGGCTATTAGCTGGGCTGATGCTACAGGTTGTTAGTTATTATTTCAGTAAAACGTTGTTAGTTGTGATTGCAGTCATATGGACTGGGCCAGAAGCTGTCTTTTTACATAAACAAGGTTGTTCTACTGTTGAGTGTTTATTGTAATTATTATAAGAAAGTGTTTGTGGCCACAGAGCAGTTGCTAAGTGATGCTAACGCAATGCTAGCATCTAAAGGCACTCATTTCCAGAGTGCTATTATTATGCAAATTAAACAATTGTAATTGGAGTATAGTTGAACGTCTATTAGGTTGTCTTTATCATGTTCGAGGCTGCTCTGTTGTTGAGTGTGACATTGTAACACACATGCACCGGGGGGCCGTTTCCTCTGGCTGAGCTGTGAATGAGCGGGGTAAGCTCAGGTAACTCAGGAGTTGTTTTTATTGCCTTTATTTCACCCGAGTATGATTTATTGTTAAGTTTGCATGTGTTTCTTTCAAAAACTCAGTTACAATTGCATAGTTACTAAATTGCCACAAACATCTCACATTCTGCCCTTAAAAGGTTAATAGACCACAAATGTATTTTTTTTAATGAATGCACTGATATGTAATAATGTAATGTAGGCTATACAGTGAGATAACTTGAGATACTTGCAGATAAAGGTGCAAGTGCATGCAATTACAATGGTCTAATAATTCCACAATTTACAAGTAGCAATGTTATGAAGCAATTCCTTAAATCCAGATTCCATTTGATGAAATTCATACTGCTCAAATTAGACACATTAGTAACCGCTTCAGGCACAGCATAGAGAAATGCCCATCATACCAGAGTGTGCATGTCTCCTAATGGGGCCCCAGGCCGTACTACTCTACCCACGACACAGTGCTTGTGTCTGGTGATAAATGTCCTTCGTCGAGGCGGAGATACTACCTGCCCACATGACAAGCACCACCACGATGATGATGAGTTCCCCGGCCCGGAGCTGAGCGGCGTGAGCGAACTCCTCCTCACCTGCGGGGGCAACATAAAACCATCAGACAGGGCAGACCGCGGGCACTGCTGTAATTATTGCTAAGTGAGAGTGCGGCTCCGGAGACACAAGCAGCTGGATTCCCATCAGTCACTGACAGCACTCTGGCACTGTGGCATCACACCAATCACTGGGTCAAAGGTTTCAACAGACACTGAACTACTTCTATTATGTCTGCCTTGTGCACATACATACTTCTCAATGGTAAAAAAACGTTATATACATCTAATATACACACATATGTGGCAATACTAATTATCATAATCACTATTTATCATTCTTACTAAGTTCTTCAAAACTATCTGTAGTAATTATCCTGTACATTAAGGTTACACTTTGTCCCCAAAGGGAAATTTGCCCTCTGCATTTGACCCAATGCCTCTGGGGCTACCTGTCAGGAGCAGTGGGTGACAGCAGTCCAGCGCCTGGGGACCGTCTGTCAGATCTTGGTCAAGATGTACTTAGCTTATTGTACATGTTTTAGATTGATGGGGGAACCAGAGTACCTGAAGAAAATGTCCCAGACATGGAGAGAAACATGCCAACTCCACACAGAAAGGCTCCATTCCTGGACTTGAGGGCCATCAAAACCTGCACATTAAGTTAATTCTCCAGCTAGGTACATCCTGACCAAGATCCTGGCTCAAGATCTGGAGATGGGTACCTGGCGCTGCTCTGCAACTGCCCACTGCTCCTGACAGGTTGCCCCAGCAGCATTGAGGGATGGGTCAAATGCAGAGGGCAAATTTCCCTCCAGGGGCAATAAAGTATAACCTAACACTTGCTGTGAGGTAACAATGCAGGTCCAGATCCAAGTTCAAACATTTCTATCAGAACCAGCATGAACATGAAGAAGCCTTGGTCATCCATGTCATTATGTGGTTTATTCACTTCACCTTTCAGCAGTAAAAAATATGTGCATGATCCTTCTACAAACAACAAACATAACAGGACATTACAACCACTGTGAACATAAACTGCCTGGCACTGATTTAGATTTTCTTGCTGACATTCACATAGGGACATCAGACTGCATACACACAGTCAGGCACATTACATCAAGACATTTATAGACTACCCCTTTGTGCCCCCTCTCTGACTGAACAGAGAACATTTACTCATAATCAAATCAACTACTATACCATAGCGCTTTGTGAGAGGCTCTGCCTCCCATTGTCTTTCTTCGGTTCAGAGGCATTATCTCAAGCGACCGCAGCTCCCAGTTTTATCATGTCCGACACAGTTACAGTGCCAGCAGCTGTAGAGGAGCACGATGAAGCTAAACGCTATCAGCAACATGGTGATAAGTGCTTTCCAGATCAATATACAACCAATATACTATTTTTGAAATGTGCCGTTAATGTGTTGCTAGTACTATCACTGGAAAAAGTTCTTTGTTCTTTGGATATTTCATAGGACACATTTACGATGCACTGCGTGTTCACACTTAATGCATCACTCACCATGCATTATAATGGGCTTTACAGCCTCTTATTATTTGGCTTGTGTATTAGTTAATGCTCCTGAAGTGATCGCTCAAAAGGTCAAGACCACACACCTCCTTTTTATTGGAATGGCATTCTCAGTCATCATTATTATTTTGTACAATGGTCTTCCATCAATATTACTGTAGGTCATCTATAATGTTATAATGGATACTCTTTTCCAGTTAGTCCTTCTTTATTTACCATGACTCTGCTAACTTAAATAGCTGAACTTCATTTGAAATAAAACTTTCTTCACATAATGCAAACCGACTACTGAAAACAAAGCAAAAGTAACACCACTGTTATCTTGGCAGCCTTTAACGTGTGTTCAAAGTTAAAGAGCAAAGCTTGATTTTTACTTGCAAGGATGCTCTGTTATGACTGACTCAGGCTGGGCCAAGTATCCTGGACTCAACTTGAGGCCAATATCTGTCAAACAATATGTGCAGATTGTGGCTGACCTAAAACAGAATGTAACAAGAGAGAAAATGAAATAGGCTGAAGTAAATTTAAGAGCTGCGGTTTCAGAGTGGGCGAGGGGAGGGCTTCTGAAGAATCACGCCACCTTTAGGGCTATTGAACAGAATGAGTCATCGCCCGAGTCGTGGACAACCACCACTGGAGCTACATCAAAGGGAGGCATGAAAATGTCACAGTAATGATGGCTAATGAAGGCATCAAATTAGTTTAGTGATTTGCCCATACAACTGGATTTTTACATTGTTTTTGTTTTTCAAGAAAGCTAAGTAAAACTGAGAAGCAGTTTTGATGTACATTTATGCCTAATTCACACTGAATCTTGAACGTGTGTGGAGCGGGTTCCATACGGTCCGTGTGCTGTAATTCTTCACTCGCTGGAGCTTCATGTCGTGTGTGTGTATATGAAGCCTGTGTGTGTATGTGAAGCCTGTGTGAAGCCTGCTATATACTAATGTGTTTCCACTAATACTATTACCATTCCTTTATTTCACAGCTGTAACTCTGCTGCTACCACCACTAGCCACTCTGTTATTATGGTAAAAAAAACTTTCTCATAATATACTTGAGTATTCTACTTGAGTAGAAGTATCCAGCTCTATTCCACCTATACTGTCACTGCACCACACTTCGATACACACTGCACCACACTTCGGTACACACTGCACCACACTTCGATACACACTGCACCACACTTCGATACACGCTGCACTTGTCCCGCGGCATAATCCATCTCCGATGGGAATGATCCGGAGCATCCCGGCAGGAGGGCGGCCCGCTGATCCCCCGAGGCACGTGCTAGTCCTGTTGATTGCCGTGCTGATGCTCTGATGGAGAGGGTAATTAAAGACAGGAGAGCATTAATAGTAATGACATATGTATATATTCATGTGTGTGTTGGGCATATGTGTAATGGCCGAGGGTTTAAAGAAGCACTGGAACACGAACAGTATAATCTTATGCATCCTTTTCATCCAATTAGGTCTGTCAGTAAAGAGCAACAAACACAGCATGCTGCCATTCACAAACTGTGCACGTAAACAAAAGGGTCAGGGAGATCAGTCGCCGGAGCGCACAGGGTTGTTGGTCTTACATTAACACCATCTCCTCCTGCTTCCATGGATACCGCGCATTGCCAACGAGACATCCACACAAAGCATTAGGAGAGAGCGGTGCATTCAGGTACAAACAACACCATACATAAATAAGAGTGCTCGTCAATGGGTGAAAATTGAAAAGAAATTGCAGACTTTGTGAATCGATGAATGAGAAATCAGAACGTTAGCAGTTGTTTGTCACAGTACATTTTGTCTGCTCAGGATGTTACATGGGGTTGTTTCTCCGGGCGCCTTTGGCAATACTTCTGCTATATGTACAAAAAAATAAAAAATGATAGAAAGCCAGCAGGCAACGAGGAGAAGTAAGAAGAGAGTCATGAGATTTAAAAAGAGAATTTGTTCTACCGGGTGAGGAGATTTTTATTTTTTCAGATTTGTCTGGACAAGCAAGCATAATCAAAGCAGAGATGCAGAACCTCAGAGTGAACTTTGCAAAAGTCTAGCTAGCTCGCCCCCGATGCGAGCAGGGGCTTAGGGAGAGCAAGGAAAGGCACATAGCACTGTTGTTGTGGATTTACCATGCAAAGGATTTTTAGTCACGCCGGGCGTCAGGACAACAAAACCACTTTAACACCAGCAAACCATTGCAAATGTGTTCATGCTCCCGCTCTCACACAGACATATCAATATCGTGCGCCAACCTTGTCAACAGTGGTACCTGCATAGATAATGAACAGCTCTGTATTGAAGGCAGGTAGATAGAGGAGACAGAGTGGACTTGAAGTCAAATGTGTAGTTCAGTTCAATAACAGACCTCTCCAGAGCATTTATGTGGTATTTTTACTCAGCGATATGATCAAGATGTAAAATAGAGTGACCTGTCGTTCCCTTTGGCCCCTGGAGGTGTTGGTACAAATTCACTCGGAGTTAATTAACACCTTGAGTGCACTTCTTTAGACTGTATGAATATAGTGCAGAACTGGCAAGGCTGGCTGGTAGAGTAATTTGGTTTGTGAAAGGGCTATTGAGAAATGTAAGGCCATACAAGTCATTATTCACACTATTTTTTCTACTGTACATGTACATGGTTTACATATTTGCCAATATTTCAAAGCATCAGAGCTGATATTTTTGCCATGAGTTAAAGGTGTAGCCTCTAATTTGTCTAAAAGAAGTAAAATGAAAAGAAAATTATAATTAAATGCTAAAAGTTTTGGATCTGATCCTGTTCGGTTCTGTAATGTAGCGTAGGTCGTCTGTAGAGGCCAGGGGAGGACTAAAGTAAAACGACACTACTATTGGTTAAAATTGTAACCCACAAAGTCTGATTAGATGTTGCTGTAGAGGCCGGGGGAGGGACTAAAGTTAAATAATTGACAAATGACCTCCTTTAAGTCAAAGA
Source organism: Philypnodon macrostomus (assembly GCA_036025475.1). NCBI lineage: Eukaryota > Metazoa > Chordata > Actinopteri > Gobiiformes > Eleotridae > Philypnodon > Philypnodon macrostomus. The sequence continues at coordinate 9,816 of JAVQKC010204728.1, read as the reverse complement.
ACGTGGTTTTTAATTATAACTTCTTTATGTTTTTTAGGATGATCAGAATGTCAGATGCAAAAGCTATGTATAACTACAGTGTGTATTTTTGAACTTGCATTGGTCTTAAAGTAGTTCTGTATATTTTGATACTCCCTGGGTTCTGAGTGGATGAATGACCATCAAACTGTGTCCATTTGTTACACCTCCAAGAAATGTAACTCAGAAAAATGGGACTGAACGAATTATTTGTCTAAATAATCAGAAAACAGATTTTATTCCTGAGCCTTTTCGATGAATAATTGTTACAAACATTATTTTGTGCCTGCAGCCAAAGACCATTGTGTTATAATGTAAATCTCTTCTGAATTAATGAGATATTGACATGTTCTTTCTTTGAATTACTACTCTTCACTAACACACAGAACGGAGACATTGTACGCCTTTGTGATGATGAAGAGATGTATTATATGTTTTATCTGAGACATGTGTAAAGTAATTGAACTGAGCTGTGTAGTGAAGCTAAAAGACAGTATCTGCAGCAAACTACCAATCTAGACACCACCATCAGGACTGGGGAAAATACATTATAAATACATGATCATAACCATAATGTGAGGGAATAATAAAAGCCATCATCTGAAGGTTTGTCCGGGGACCCTTTAAAAAAAAAACATATCAACTCTAACAAACATGGCATCCAAGAGATTGTCTCATCTGAATAGTTACATTATTTAAATAATATTACAAAGTGTCAGACACACATTTCTCTTTCATTATGAATTGAGCAGTTTGAGTTTTTGAATTGGTTTTGAGTGAGTTTGAATCTCACAAAACACATTTGAATACAGGTGCCCAAGGTGATTAATTAAGCACGAGCCATCCTTATTTATAACATATCTGTGCTTTCATTACTGACAGTGGAGGACTTCTCTCCAGCTAATGCTGAATTTCAAATTTCTTCATAATTTGTTCCTGGCTGGTGCAGATTTAAAATACCTGCAGAAGTCAGAAGGTAGCTGTGGAAGTGGGTGAGCACGAGCCTGAGGGGTATTCTCACTTGATTCAGACTCATGGCCAAACTTTTTGTCTTCTCACGCTTATTCAAAGTTAATCTTGCTACACTACGGCACAGTCTAACTCTGTTAATTAAAAAGAGAATGCACCCGGGTTCTTCGTGATCTCGGTTAGTACTTTTGATAATCATAGTCTCTGGATTTGCTTGTCTACTTGTTTGCTGATCAACTGTATACATGCTGTTCTTTTGTCATTTAGTGTATGTACATGTTTAATTCCTTAATTTTTACTCTGAAACCATCTAAGTGCTGCCCTCTTTGGGTTAAACGGTGGCTACTGCAGTTGAGTAAGACTCTGACCATAGGCGTATAAGAATTTTGGGGGACCTACATTGAGCTCAACATTTTTGTGTATTATCTTAACTCTCTGGTATTTTACATGTTCTGAAGTACTTTAGAAGATGTGAGCTGCTCGTAGTTTGAATACAATTTGGAATACTTTTGATGATTTACTAATCCTCTGCACACATACACATTATGTATCATTTCAGGATACAAGTACTAATACATATAGCTTAATTATCGACCAGGACCCGTCTATTCTCTGGGGTCCTAACCCTTTTCTTGGGTTTCCTGTCCTGATGCAGCTCCTCCGATTGAAGATTCGTTGGCTCTAAACTGTTAGTACCCTCACAGGGAATTAACTGCTGTGTGCAAGTGTCACCAGCTTAAGAGTAAAGCCCAAAACAGAAACGTTTCTCCACAGTAAACACTCTTAGCAGGTTAGTTCCGTTTAGCACATTGAGAAAATCCTTTGCAATCCTGCAACGCATCAATGCACGCAAAATAAACTCATAAACATATTCCGTTTTCAGGCGAAGGACTCACAGACTGATGCTAGAGTTTTCTTTAAAGCAGAGATGTAAAGTTTTCCTAACCCTCAGGAGTTAAATAACTTTTATTTTGTGCACAAACTTTCAGAGTTTCTGTCCTGCTATGCATCGGCTGCCTTTGTTCTCTTACCTTTGTAGCTGGGGAGATGCATCTCTGGAGTAAAGTGTCCCCTACAATCAATGAATAGCTTTACCTACATTTTCCAAAGAAGAAACCCTTCTCTTACTGTGTTGTGGGCATGTTTCTCTCCATGAAACTTTGAATGTCCAAAGGGAGCGGCATTGTGTTGATGATCTATGGTTACTTCTAATAAAATATGCAATATGCTGGGTGGTTTTGGGGATAAATAGCATGCAGGGAGCTTTATGTAGCTTTAGAAGACTAACATTTTGGCTACTACAGTAATCCAAAATATTACAATTCACTCTTGAGAGCATATGACATCTGAGGGTGTTTTTCACTAATGCTTTTTACACCAGTTATACCAGATGTGAGAGTATATCTTCTTCATGTGGCCACTTTGCAACAGAAAATGAACTGCCATGCACCTTGGCTTTCAAATGTGATTGTTTGGTTTGTCAGTTTTTACTTTTTGTGATCCTATTGATCTAGAGGGTAAAAAATGTAATATAACACCACAGGCCATTTTGAATATGCACCAAGGAGAAACTGTACATGTATCAAAGCTAGAATATTAACACACTAGGCTATCATCGGTCATGTGCTACTTCTTCAGATTGTAAGCCCACAGACATGTTTGTGAATTCCTCCCAGGGCAAAGTCAACTGAATTATAAATACCATATAGGAGCTATAGGCCAACATATATGCCCAACACTGGACACCACAAATCCTATATGTTCAAAATAGCCCCCAATTTTCAACAGTCACAAGTCACCATTGTGAATATTTTAATGTTGTTCAATTCATTCATTCACTTTGAGAGTCGGCTGGCATTAGGGACCTTAAGCAGGAGTGCAATAGCATCTTTAAAGGCCACATCAATGAGCTCTATACATCAATGAGAAAGTACACAAAGCTGAGCTAAAAGGAGAACATCATGTATTACAACATACTTAACTTATGAAGACTGTGTAGTCAGCTCATGCGTCGAAGTGACCTATAATTACTTACAATGTCAGGAGGATTATCACACGTGTTCAAGGCATGAAAAATGATTGTGCTTCTTACACACTGCTGTGTATTTAAATTGACTCATTAGGCTATACTTGACAATCAGTGCAGTGTTAAAACAACTCAATTATCTTGTTAAGTCATACAAGAGTCAAAAGTCCACCTTAGTGAATACCACTGTGTACAAGAAAGAGGGACAATCATATGCAGCACCATCTAATTTGCATTGTTTGATTTGCATAATACAATTCAAATTGCCACACAGCTCAAAGACACATCATCACGATTAACTACCTCAAGTGTATTTAGTTGTTTTTTTATTTTATTTTATTAGAAGCAGTGCCAGATTTATCTTTTAATTCACTTCCAAAAGCATGCCTGGAGGATGGGTGAATCTGAGAGTGAATGGTTGTCTATGGATGTGTGTCAGTCCACGATGTACCACACCTAAGGCCTATAGTTTGTGGAATAGTCTCCAACCACTCACAACTCATAGTAGCAATAAACAGAAAAAGATGAGGTATGAATGAAAAGCTTATGAATAGTGAACGAACACCTCTTCCTCGTCACTATAGTTACAGTAGCTATGATAGCTCAGCCAGTAACAGTAATGATACAAAATATCTGTGCCTAGCACAATTGAAAGAAGATCCGTGTCCGACCCTTGTTTTTACTGATCTCACAATAGTTCCGTGAACACATGAGATTGCTGAACTGTGTGAAGTCATGTAGGCTGGTAAAGCATTACTGTAGGTAAGTGGATCAAAGCGTGTGGTTCAATGTATCTTAATGCTAAAGCTACTTAGCTACTGGTAAGATTTCTATCAAGTCAGGTAGGTTGATTTCAAAATACTCATGACTTAACAGAATAGTAAAACTGCAATAATGCTTTGTGCGGGGCCCAAACCTTCAAAGATTGCCAAGGTTTAAACACATGCTATCTAGCACAGACGTAGATCTAAAGTATATTGTAAATTACATCTTGTACCAACTGAGTGCAGTCTTTTTAAAGTAAAAGCTTCTAAAGCAGTTTTTAGCCCTCTTCCCTGTGATCTGTTGAGTATGCTCCACAACCTAACAGGGACACTCCTGCACAGAAAACCATTATTATTCATTCACAGAGATTCATTTATGCAAGATCATACGAGTGCTGGGAGTGCCATGTCTGTCAAATGCCACACAGATAGAACGGTGAGGGAAAAAGAGCCAGTTAGTATGACATTTTCTGAATCTTCACTTTCTTTATGAGCACCTTCATGAACTTCTCAGGACGTGAGGAAGACGCCACCTGGGAGGTATTTCTTCTGCTAATGTATAATGCAACTAAAACGTTACTTTGAAGCCATTTTCTCCTTGTCATCTCTCTATTGCAAGGGTCTCCAGAGCCAAGCCAGCTGCCTCCGGGGGAGTATCACAGGGACCATTAGATCGGGAAAAGTAGGGTCTTCAATCGCCGCTTAGACCCCAGTGCTGCTCATGTTTTGGTTGGATTTTTTAAGAAGTCAAAAGAGGTCTCTGCCAGTCAAGCTAGCATGGCCTCAAATGCAGTAGCAGCTCATCACATAGTCCTTATCTGGTCACAAAAGCAGTCTGACCAAGTGTGAGAGAAATATTTAGGGGACCAGGGAGGACCTGGCATTGGATTGGTGTGACCACAATAATTCTATTAGTATTTGGTAAATATTTATTTTTTTATATTTGCACAAATAAACAGAGCATCACAAATCTCTAATATTATTTATAGTGTAATAATGTTCATTTTCCTATAGGTCCTATAGGCCAGGTGGATGAACATGCATTGATAACATGATTTGTAAATGGGTATTGTCACGACTGGAGCCTGTCTCGGTTACTTTGGGCTTTAGGCGGGGTATATATAGGACAAGGACCATAACAAGGCTGACACAAAGACTGTATACAGACAAACAACTATTCATTCACTATGGAAAAATTGTTCCTTGTAGTGGGATGACGTGGGAGAACATGCAGGCGCCACTCAGCCGCTCAGTCGGCCGGGCTAATGTATACCAGGACCACCATGCTGAGAGGCAGTCGCATTCACTGCTCTACCATTGTGCACCTCTGATGTAAATGATCTTGTGTTAGTTGCTCTATAATGCTGTCTTCCAATTTAACAGTATTGAGCTATAACATATCAGGCAAAATGTACACTGACTTCAAAGATATAACTACAGTGATGATGAATGGCATTTGGCTTGATTTTTAATTATTAATATTCATTGTTTAACCCACGTATCACCCCTTAATTCTGGTGGTAATATAATCCACAGTGTCACATGCAGGAGTGACTGGAGCCTATCATTGACAAATACGCACCCGACTAGCTGATGATGCCAGACTATTCATTTTGTATTTATTGCTGGGAGAGCCCCCAAACACTCATGCAGGAAGAACATGCACATTTGAGACAACCTCCAGCCAAATGTCAAGTTAAACCTGACTTTGTTAATGCACTGCCAAATGAAAAGAATGAATTTTATAGACATATTTACAGCACACGTTTGAGCCTGACTGATCTGCAGTGCATTCAGGTATATCTCTTTCAGGCATTTACAATTACATTTTGGTTTAATGTTATATATTATGGATACATATTTATTTGGTTACATTTATTGGTAAGACTTTATTTCTTTTTTTATAACTACATTGTATCTACCCCATTAAGTACAATGTAATACACTGTGTAACAAACTATAATAACATGTAACTACATTGTACCTAACCCTAAACCCAACCTTAACTATTCTGTATGTACAATTACATGTTATTACAGTTTGTTACCTTTATAATACAGACCACAGAGGGTCTCAAAGCATCATTTTTTTTTCTCAGATGACTCACGGTATGCTGCACTATTGACTGTAATTATTTTTGCTGAAATACAAAGTCAAAAGTATCAGGTACTGCAGCTTTAAAAGCCCTTTTACGTCAAAGAAGTACTTTTGCTAATTCTGTTATTTTTAGGATTCACCCTCCTTGAATCTTGGCCATGTTCCAACTTGGAGTCAACTTCCTTAACTATCCTTATTTCGTAGATTAGTAATTGCTCTGTGGATGCAGCTGCAGTGAATGTCCACACCAAGACAGAGGCTTTCAGTTTTTATCACATTGGCTTTGTTTTCTCCAATTGCCCTGTTTTACAGCTCTTCTGTTTTGCCTCTTACCCATGTTTTGGACCTAATTTGATTGCAATTGCTCGAGTGTTTCTCAGGATAAATTAGGACTTTTTGACCGAATCTTGGGAAATAAAAGTTAAAGTCAAGTAACCTGATGCAAAAGACCTAGTACTAAATGTAGCTTGACGCTGACAATGTTAACGCTAAGGATATGCAATAGCTCAACTAAGGTGTTTAATTAACTGTAATCAATAATGGCACGCAATTGAGTGTATCCATCTTAAGGGTCACAGATGATTGCAGCATGTCACGGTAACTATGGAGCCTTAGGAGCTTTACCATTTATACACACATTTATTTTTTGGGGATGGTGGGACTTAATACAGGCAGCACATCCACACTCCACTAAGAGAGGTTTTGTGTCAGCTGTCCTGTAGCTATCAAATCCACAACCTTTATCTAACAGGCATGAATAGAAAGATATATATAACATACATGTAAACAGCCTCTGGTTCATTGACTATTAGTGATTGGTAAACATCCCTTGGTTGCACTGATAAGTTGGATTTAAAAAATACCACAAGTTGTGTGTAGTGTATTGATGCTAATGCAGTGATTTTAATACAAACATCAAACATCAAAATGAATATCCATCAGAAATGAAAAAAAGAAATCAAAAATACTGTAAATCTGACAGTGTTTGAACGCAACCCTATGGACGCTATAAAAGTAAAGATATCTGTGCTTTCGCCTCTGCGCCACGCTTCGACTGTTCTCCTGCTAACCAGTCTCTTGAGGGTCCGTCAGGTTTAGGTTTTATAGATTCTCCATTGCAGGGTATTGCAAGTGCCCTTTAAAAAACAACAACGCTGGTGTAACAGAGACAAAAAATAACCTTTCCACAAAAAAGGCCAGGTTTGTGTTGTGCACCTTTTTATGAACAGTCCATACCAAAAAAAAGGATGCTGGGGATAAAATAGCTTAGCTCGATAGATTGTGGCTCACCTTAGATAAAGGTCTAATATAGCTTTAGATTATGCTTCTAAGATAAGGTGGCATGGAGCAGCAGTGGAGCTTCAACCCAGACTGCCCTCCTCTTCTTATCGCAGGCTTGTGTCAGGCTCCCAAAGCACTAAGGTAAATAAAACTAATACGTATGAAATAAAAACCAATGTGATGCTACATGTGTGAAGCAGGTTGTAAGACATAATGTAGTACAATAAAACATCAAAATCACGTGACCTCACTTTGCCTTCAAAGACAGATGAAGGTATAGGTTCCTCCCACCATTAGTGGTTGTAGGCTGCTCACAGCTTTCTGTATCTTTATGTTATTCCCAGACAGACTTAGTGATCCAGTTTGTATAGATAAAACAGATGAAAGTGATCAGTGACGTTCTTGCTCACTTTGCATTTTGTGATCCTCATTTACAGACTTTCATTGACTAAAACCTCTCCATAGGAGGCTTACTGTTGCCATACATTATGCAACATAACATAACAGGCATTTACACATAATTACTATTAAAATATTCTATTCTGTCAAATTTACCTTCTCTCCCTTCCTTGATTTTATTTGATCTCAGAACCGCGGGGCCTCTAGCTTGTGCAAGAGATCTGATCATGAAACTATAGCTTTAGACCTTACACTTCACCCAAATTAACCTTGATTCTTTATTCACACAAACAGTAACCCATGCTGTCTGCAGATAACACTCATCAGCCTCCATCCGATCAGCGCCGACCCGACCAAAGGAAGCAGCTTGAGCCTGGAGCGCCACAAATGGAGAAGACGGTGAGGCAGTGTGTGTAACTACATCCACTGCCTGAATCTGGGCAACAACATCCGGGCTTTAAACAGCCTTAAACTTAAATGTGGAAGAAAATTGTATTAAATTAAATAATTAATCAGTCATGTAGAAAGAGGTAGCTCACTGTGGAGTTAGGGTGTGCATTGTGTGAATTCAGTTCAAATAGTGGTAATATTTTAATGGTGGGAAAGGTTTGAGGTCCGTGGGTGTCTGGTGAGGAATTTTATTGGTATCCACTTTTTTGTCGATTAGAAGAAAAGGTCATCTACATGCTTCAGAGTTTTGGGGATTACATTTTAACAATGACTGGGCCAGTGTGACATGATAGGCCCAGAAAACTCCAGAAAATGACAGTAAGTATAGGCTAATGGAGACATGCACATTACAAGCTTTGAAGATGTTATTAAATTGGAAATAAAGATTTTGTGGGACTAGTTCTTCAGAGATTGTGAAATTGTTTTTTTGCGGCTGATCAACGTATTTGTTCCTCTTTTTCATACAAACAAAACAATGGCAATTTCAGGTCTTTTTTTCCCAATGTCCAAATATGTATTTCTGTCAAACAACAGACTAGAGTCCTTTTAACTATTCAGTAACATTACTGGAACAGAACTGGCACACTTATTTAGGACACTTTAACAGAGTCTCTAAGAGCCGTATAAATGTAGTCCTTCCGCCTTTATTGCCACTGGTTTCTTCCAAAAGTAGTGCAGTTAACATTCATTTGATAATAATATTAATATTGCATTAGTTTTATACAGCGCTTTTCACATTAAATTATTCATTCACTCCACAGTCACACCCGGTGGTGGTAAGCTACTTGTGTAGCCACAGCTGCCCTGGGGCACACTGACAGAGGGGGTGGCTGCCAGTCTACGCCTATAGCCCATCCAACCTCCACCACCACATTCATTCATGGGAAATGCGGGTTAAGTGTCTTGCCCAAGGACACAACGACAGCGTGTGCTTGGACGGGGACTCGAACCACCGACCCTCTGATTGAAGGGCGAGCACCTACCCACTGCACCATTGCCACCCACTAACTGACATGCTATTTCCATCCCATGGTTTGTGCCATTTTGAACAGATCGTGACATTGCCAAAGTACTGTCTTCCAGTGAGAATGTCATTAGCTATCAAAAATATTTTTTGAAATTTATATTCACAGAAACGCATGGAAACCCTACAAACGTATCTCACTCTGGGCCCTTTTTATATGACGAGCAAGTCCTGCATGACATTGAGTGCACATCTATAAGACTCAATCTTTGTGGGCACGAAAAAAAAAAAAACGGTCAAAAGCAGCTCGACAAAGGACATATATTTTGATTTAATGTGCTAAGACAGTGCAGAGTCAGAGAAGGAGCAGCCCCTTTGGTGGTGCACAGAGGAGAACGGGGCGACCAGCAGGACACAAGCCTTTCATCAAACGCAAAAGCAGGAAGCATCTGCAAGAATTGTGCTAGAAAAATCTGCAAAAATGATGAGAGGCATAAGGTCAAGCATCGAAACAACTCGTGTGGAGATTCAGAGTAACATAAAAAGCAGTAAACTAAATGAGATGCCCAAAGGAGCAAAAAGGTTAATGAGAAGAAAGGTCCTCAGTGGGGTGTTAGGAAGGAGAGATGATAAAGATGGAAGTATATTTATACAGTAAAGATCACCGGGAAGTTCACAATTAAAGGCAAACTTATTGAGCATTTGATTAGATTGGGGAAAAGACCTACCGTATTTTCCGCACTATAGGGCGCACTGGATTATAAGGCGCACTGTCAATGAATGGTCTATTTTCAAAATGTTTTCATATATAAGGTGCACCGGACCATGAGGCGCATTAAGTGAAACAA
>JAVQKC010204726.1:0-10463 GCA_036025475.1 Philypnodon macrostomus | reverse complement strand
GGAGTAAACTGCAGTGGAGCATGCACTTTTTCAAATATTTAGGAAAATATAATCATTCTTTTTAATTACTGCACCCAGGCACTTTATTAAAATTGTAATTCACCTCATCCACCTCGATTGATCTGTTCACAGTGGGTGGTTGTGGAGAAATGCACTGTATAATATTCATGCTGGGATGCCTTGGTTGTGCTGTGTGTCAGAAGCCATCTTGCAGCGAATCCCTCAGCCACCTTGGAGTGCAGCCTGTGGAACTGATGAGGTGAAGAGCATTGCTCTGCAGCTCCATGCTAGTAATCACGGGACTGAAGAAACACATACATCATCTGCCACACAGGTTGGCATGGCGAGTGAAAAGCCTTCACATCACGTAAGATGTTGGACAAATGATGGCCGTACATGTGTTTGTCTCCTCACAGATGGCTGTGCATCTTCAGTCAGGAAAAAGCTGAGCCTGGCACTTCTTCCCCTCCCCCACCGCTCCTCCCGCTCCCCGTCCTCTCTGCCTCCATCAGTCTTTTGTAGCACGTCCCGTTTTGCCTCTCCTCTGCAGGAGGTTTGATATTGGCAACACAGTTAGTGCCCTCCACGGAAATAACAGTGGAAAAGATGACATAAATTATTTGCCAATTGTTTGACACATGCAGGGCATTGTCCTTGCTATAATCATCAGCACTCTGTCACCTGAAGGTATGAGTGGTGCCACTGCTGCTTTGTGTCTCCCTGTTCAGCCTCGTGGGCTGTGTGCACTTCTTGCTCTCTCCATCACTCCATGCATCTAACTACGTCATTTACAAATATAATATTAGGAGGACAGGTAGCTTTTTGGACAGTGATTTAGTCTTTGCTTTTGTTTGTTTTAGGGTTTAGCTAGTTTGGGATTTTGTTTCTGTGATTACAGGGCACTTGTATTAATGTAATGACAGGTTTATTCTATTATGTATCTTACTGTAATGTATATGTATATGTATATCTGACTAAAGCATAGAACAGCACATTGGGTGGAGAAACTAATTTTTGGAAGTGATACAAAGAGTATTGATGTAATTTTTTGGGAAGATTCCAATTATGCAACAGTTGAGGCCAAGCCATATTATACTGAACGGCATGTAAAAATAGCTAGCAGCAATACGTTGCTATCTTTGAGCTAGCTTATTTCACAACCACTAATAAATGACATTAGATAAACAGATTTTTTTTCAGTCATATTTCCCCAGGCTGAAAAACTACTACTCTACAGTACTCTTAGTAGTTTCATTACTTTGGCTTCATGTGTGTGCCTTTGTGTGTGAGCCAGTGAAGAAGGAGGCAGAGGAATAAATGTATGCGTATGAATGTTTTATTTTCACTAAGCTTGCCAGTGTCAGTGTGAAGCACATTTTAGTTAGCCAATATAAAGACTATTGTTATTAAATTGTGGATGGTGATGCATTGCAGTTCTTATGGAGCTTTTGCTGCAAACAACAGAAGAAGATTTCCTTAGCAGCTCATTCTCCAAAAGCTACACACAGTACACAACGCATTATAGCACATGGATATGAGATATAGCTCCAAATCAATACGTGATTTAGTGGGATGAAGAATGATCTGCAGAGCTCTATGGGAAAATACAACAACAGACCAAAAATGTGTGCCTCCTCATGAAAAATGCTCATTATCAATGGGGGAGGTGTTTTGTCTAGATGTAATGAGATACTGTCATGCTGTGGTACAGTGCAGAACAAGCAGAGCCACCCCTATGCAGCCTGTACCATTCTATAATGTCCTTGCCCTTGATCAGTTCCCGCTGCCTTCAATTGCACCGAAACCCATTATAAATTAATCACCTCATCTCGCAATTTGCATAAAACACACACAGCACCATTTCCATTCACCTCTATCTATGAACTGGATTAGGAGAAAACTGCATTTGCTGGTGCATTAAAGAAGAAGACGCCTATATGCTGCAAAAAGTGGTAATTTGGTGTCTATATACTGGGTAGCACAATGCATTTGACAAATAACACATTTTAAATTAACTTCTTGTATTGTTTGTTTTTGCAGGTGCCATCTTCAGTGTTGATTTTGGCTGCGCCAGGTAGCACAACATGCACCTGATTACTCAAATTAGGACAGATTTGCCCCGGAGTGATGAGGTAATCAGCTCTCCGAAAATGCTTCGCTATTACTCAGACAATGAGAAACCAGCCAGGACAATAAACTTTCCTGGAGGAGTGAAGATTGATCGCAGAGTTCTTATTTAGATAAACACGATTCGCACAAAAAGGCAATTCATCTGATCTGTCTGGCTTTATTTTCCTGGTGAATCAGCAGAAATGTAAGAGGCCTTCTTTGACTTACATATATAAATGCACATAAATCATATAATTACATTGTCAAAGCGATGACACCTCTGAAATTTAAAAAACTGTTAACTGACTGCTTAGATGTTCTGTAGCCAACATGTTTTTGTGAGCTGGTTTGTCAGGTAAAGGGACAAACTAGTCATTTTTGATGTTACATGGAACATCTTCTAGATCCAGGAATGTTTTAAAAGCAACACTATGTATTATTTGGACCTTAAAATAATGTTTAATATTTTATTGGTAGATCAAGATCTATTGGGATAAACTGTCCCTCCCCCACCTCTAAGCGCTTCTTTTTATCATCCTCTCTGACTAAAAAGTCAGGGAGTAGGCTGTCACAGTATGAGCTGCTAGTAAAGGTAAGTTATGACAGGATTCTGTACCATTGCGAGATAATGCCAAAGATACTAACTCCAGCCACATGGGGTCAGTAAATGAACAAATGATGTGTGTTTGTTTTGAGCATCCAATCCAAATTTTAGGTTACAGTTGGATAGCATAACGTGGTTGAGATAATCAAATGTATGGACATGTGTATTAAGCTGCTTAAAATTCACCCGCAGATAATTCCCCATCATAAAACCACTATAAAACATTTGCAATCAGTGGCGTGTAATTATGAAACGATCCTTGCAGAGAATTAGACATCAGGGTTGTAAACGCGCTGGCCCAACAATCTAGTTTGGCAGCGAGGAGCCGGCATTAACAACACAACAGTAGTTATTCTCCCAGCGCTTTCCTAAATGTCACAGTTTGCATTTGTCAGATTGCAATGTATCACTTGGAGGGGGGTGATGGGAAAGCCTCCAAAGAGTAACCTTGAATGGCAGCCAGTCGGCACGGGACCAGTGGCCTCACCAATTCCTTTGCTCTGCTGGTACTGGAGCACAGTATAGTTAAACTACACACGGCGACGCCCAAGAGGAGTAGAAATATCGCCTGACCCCTCGAAACTGATACCCTCGCACGCAAGAGAGGGGGAAATTGTTTAATGAAGATGGATCACAGTGATGGCTTTGCATTTCATTTCTTAACAGCAGGCATACGGCTTTATTACAGCCAGTGCTAACCTTTGTCCTCCTCATCTCGAGACGGGCCACTCAGGACCATGTGTACTCACTTTAGTTTTGGGCTTTAGTGCTATTTGGAGGTAGGTGTATGTGTGTCGCTGAGCTAAAAATCTGCCAGCGCAGTGGAACTTGCTTTTCTGGCTGGTCGACAGGGAAATGTTGACAATTCAGCCCAGTTCCATCTGTCCCGCACGTTCTTCCTGGTCGAGCTGCTCTGTGAGGTCTCTGGTGAAATGATGTCCTCTATCAGCACTGAATGTCACAAGCCTTACACCATAATCGCAGAAGAAGATCCCCACAGACTCCCAAGGAAGGAAAAGGGATTTTATGTCTTCTTGAGCACATTCTTTGTCTTCAAGACTCAAATAGAAAGCATTATATGTATACTGTAAATGCAAGCATTATCGAATTTATACACATTTTAGACTGTGCTTATGACATGATTCTCAACCCCAAAAGGTGGGTTGTGTTCAACGTATGTAAAGTAAGATTTTAAAATAAAATTGCTCAATCCATTAAGCCACAAAACATTGCATCTCCCATATATGTTGTTTTGGATCCACATCAGGAACTAATGATTATTTCCATTACCTGTTGACAGTCAGACCAACAAATCATCCACATAACTACCTTGAGTTAAAACATAACCACTCTGGCAGTTGTAATAAATATAAACGCAAATAAATAGGGTTACACAGTCAGGTAATCACAGGTATTTAGTAATTCCAGTAAAATACATACACAGATAATGAAACATTTATAAGATTTTATTTTACAATCTTCTAAGTTTACGTCTTTTTCAAAGCAGAATTTTTGGTCTTTTTAAAAAAAAAAAATCTACCTCTGTTTTGGAACACATTCTTCTTGCTCTGTCATTACACAGATATAAGTATGTATAACTTAAGTATGTGCTAGAATATTGTAATGATCACTGGATGTTTTTATACTGTGTTTAGTCTGCATATATCTTGTTTTTTCTTGTTAGATTTTGTGGACATTTTAACCTAATAGTATATATGTTGTTCATGTTTGCAGAACAGAGCCTAGAGAAGAACAAGCAACTCCAAAAGAGTGGCATAGTGTAAGTATTTCTAAATACGTAACACTTAAGTCTAATTATCTCTTCCACTTAGTTTGATTCACCAGCACAAGTAGCTGCTGTCATGTATTCTAAAATGGCATCAGTCATGTTTTCCTATCAACACTGCTACTGACAGTAAGGTGAGCATAGCTGCATACACAGCATTACTCTAGTTGTCTGCGATTGAGTGGAGTCACACCCCTGAACTCAAGACCAAAGGCCATGGGTTCAAATGGACAGCAGTGCCTTCAGGCTGAAACCCTGAACCCTCTCACCTAAACTCAAGAGCCTGTGTAGCACAGTAGCTGACTATAACTTAACAGAACACTCTTTTTTGTATTCAATATATCAATTATTTTAATAAACATGGTAACAACCTTAGTATTTTGAGGCTTTACAACCAGAAATACAGTTTATGAATTTTTGTTGATAATATAATAATAATAAATTTGCCCTGCACATGGAATATGCAAATAATAACTTACATTGAATATTGCAAACTTATTTCCAGCTGAAAGACCACAACATTGTAGACATACTATATACAAATTTCACATACTCCAAGAGGATCACATACAATTCCAACAAAGATGCCCTACAGCACACAGCCTGCTATTGTTAATCAAGAGGCTCCAGTCAATTGGGTATTATCACACTGATACCACCACATACTCTTTAATCCTAACAGTATACATTTGAGTGTATTTGAGTATCCCATCCACAAAGAATGCTTATAGAGAATAATTAATACTGAGCTAAATTGAGTTTGAAATGCCTGTGGTTTACCGTGTCATTGGTACACACTGTCGGGCAGATGCAAAGGCTGAGGGATTGGGAGGGTCAGTGTGTAATGTCCATGTGCTGAGTGCTGCCGCTGCTTTTACGACTTCCATTACAGCTCCAGCGCGGGCAGCCTTCCCACCGGCAATCGCTAATGACACCGCGCTAATGCTGCCCGCCACAGCAGAGAAGGGTAATGTAAGTGGGGATGAGGGGACCACTAGGGTAAAAATTAAAATGCCATAATTGATAATATTTCAATGTAGCGGCATTGCTTCATAGCACGTTTAGGGGATTATCAATTAATAATAATACGATGTACACATTTCTTGAGGATTCAAATGAAGGCGAGATAACAACTGTGTTTATGATGGACTGTAATGTTAAAAATCCCACAAACGTTGTTTTTTTGTGTCCATATATAATGAGTGTCCAGTTAACATTTTATCATATTTATACAGGTGGAAAAATTGTCTGGCAGTGGTTCAGTGATATAGCGGTCATCCTACAACCCAGAAGACTGGTGGATCTTGTGCAGTCTGTTGCTGTGTCCTCAACTTGCCTATGTATGAATTATTGGTGTGGTTAGTGGTGGTCGAAGAGGCCGTAGGCTTGGAAAGACTGCCATGTCTCTTTTAGTGCATCCCAAGATAGGTGTGGCTACAGAGGTAGTTTACCACAGTTACTGTGGCATAAAAGAATAAATATAAACCATTATTATTATTATTAAAGAAACTTGGCTACTATAATTAATACATGTTTAAAGGTATAATAAAGGTTATTTTCAACAATTCAGAAACTAGTGTCTGTCGATGTCACACTCAACAATAAAGCAGCTACTATTACTATTAGCACCCAAAGATCACCATTAGTATCAATGCTAATTGTAATTAGCATTAGCATTTCTAAATATAACAAAACTCTATAAAGAATGCAGATATTTGCTTCAGTTTTTTTTCTCAGTCATTGTACAACTAGTTAGCACCAGAGCTAATGTTTACAACAGAGAACTTCCTTATTACAGAATACTTACTGATTTTCACAGACTAAACCAATAACAGTTGAAGCTACCTCAATCAACCAAGGTCTATAATAGGTTGATTGTCCCTGATATATTCTTTTTTTTCAGTGTGTCTAATTGATAGTACTAATAGTGATAGGAAAGGCTATTTTAAGTAATATTTGTCATATATATGTATACAGATACATATAGTTAAAAATCCAAGTGTTAAACAACCTCTATTATACCTTTAACACATTATGAAAACTAAAATAGCATTATTTTTTACTTTTTATGTATTTAATTTTGCTGACCACTTTTTCTTCAACTTACAGTACTTTTGTTAAATACAAATTTTAGTAGGGATACTATATCCAAGTAAGTTTTTTGCATTGCTGTACAAGTTAATAGTGTATGCAAAGGTCATGGGCCTATATGCTTTGGCAATGTTGTGCATTGGAAATAAAACAAATGCAGGATGTTACAATGCCAGCTTCTTCATGCCCATCTATGGTTGAGAGGGCAACAGACAGAAGCTGAACTCCTCTGCTGATGCCTCTTAAGTGCATTTCCTCTGCGTGCCCCCCATAATCCGCCTGTCCCTTATATCAAAGATGCTCTGTTTATGTTTGGAAATCTATTGATATTGCGCATGATGGATGAGCTGTTGGCAGACCTGCCCTCACTCCGAAGTGGTGTCAGAGGTGGCCCTTTTAATGGATAGCTTGTCCTCTTCAAAAACTAAATGTGGAACTATACAGCAATAAAAAAATACACATCTTGGGGAGAGGTTGGTTACTACTGAGAAGTGGTGACAGTGGATATGAATATGATGTTGTGACTT
Organism: Philypnodon macrostomus; assembly: GCA_036025475.1. Lineage (NCBI taxonomy): Eukaryota > Metazoa > Chordata > Actinopteri > Gobiiformes > Eleotridae > Philypnodon > Philypnodon macrostomus. The sequence goes on along the minus strand of JAVQKC010204726.1, from coordinate 3,346 downwards.
TGCAAATATCAAGTACTCTCAGAAGCCATATTTTTCATTTCAAGTAAAAAAAAGTCTGCTATTAAAAACAATGTAATATAAAAGCAGATGTCAGAAAAATGATGACACCCATACATTTCCATTTCTGAAGTTTGAGTCATGTAATAGGTGGATTATTAGAAGCCAGTGCGGTACAATACAGACCTGCCGCTATATTTCACATACTGTGGGAAGTCAAAGACAGATAGGAGGCCAAGATTAGATAAAGCTGTGTGCGAGTGTGTCTTCCAAAGCGCTTATACAAATAGCAAATAGCCATCGTCTGAACGTGCACTTTCATCCTAGTGCTTTTTCTTGCCTCCAGCGATGGGAGTGGATGACCTTTTACTGTCAACTTCTAACATGACAAATTACAGAGGCTGGATGACCGTGTTTTTTAGGAATGCAAGAGTTCACTGCCTGGTCAGGCCGCTAGCAGGGCAGGGGGACCCCTACAATGGAGACAGATGTATTAATTGATAGATAATAGTCATAGATATATCGACTGGGGGCGCTCTGTGTTTTTTGAGGATGGAAACGTGATATTCGGAAAAGCCTTTAAAGGGTTTGTCGTTTCCTCCACAGGGGCTGCCCGAGATTAGGCCGGCACAGAAACTAGATCACCGCATCACGGCAGACGACTCCTGGGATGAACCTCTCTGGCGCTTCGTCTGAATGTAAGGATGAAATTAGGTGAAGCCATTTTTTCCATCTGTCTATGTGTGTTTTCTATCTTGGGGTGAAGGGTAAGAGAGTGTGGGTGACATGTCTTGGCTAGTGATCCAGAGGTGGCTCAAATGGTGGGGGCTGTTGTGTCATGTCCATGCCCTGTTTAATTGCAGATCAGCTGGGGAAATGCAGAGCGAGCCGTGCTTTGTGACCTCCTCGGGCCAATCTGTGCCACGCATCCAGCCCACTCTGTTGCAACCACATCAGTCACCGGTTGTCAGTCCACACAAACAGCCTGTAAGTATTTACTAGGCTCTTATGAGAGGAACACCTGATGTTCTACACTCATAGATTTACCAAAGTTATATTACAGATACAAATACGCAATAATTTGTTTTTAAAAAGTGCATGTATAGATGCTTTTTGTATTTAGAAATGTTCTAAAAAACTGTATCTGGAAATTAAATTGACTATAATGCATTTTCTATGGAGAAATTATCAAAATTGGAGATTCTAAACGCTACATCAATAAAACGGCTAACCGTCGGTACCTTTACATATGTTTTCCAACATGGCTCTGATATTACTTGCTGATATGTTGGCAGTTGCCAAAATTAGCTTATTTATTCATACTTTGCAATGTTTGAAGGCTAGTGTTCATTTCTCCATAGAAAGTCGAAAATGTCCAGTCTGCTGGTGACGTCACATATAATAAAATGACAAATATTTTACGATTGTGAGCGGATATATTATTTAAATACACATTCTGTAGATAACAGTTTTACTTATTAATCATAAAATAAGTATCTAGAATTTAGTTAAAATATTATTATCTCTAAATGGTTGTAAACAAGTAAAACATTGTAAGGAGTAAAATAATCATTCAACAAAAGTATTCATTCAGGAAAAGTAAAACATGTATTGAATATATTGTTTATTCAAATTCTGATATTTTTACTTTCTATTTGAGCAAAAATAATTACACAGTAAATAGTACAGCATACCAGATATCATCTGAGAAAAAAATTAGACGACAAAACCCTCAGTGGGCAGTTTAATTAGGGTTTTTGTTTTAGAGCGCTGGAACACTTGTTTTCAACCAATCACATGCTTCCACAGGACAGGAGCTCTCAGATTACTATCTAGATCTATGACTAGAATCTATGAGAAATAATGAGCGGGAGCTGATGTTTTATTAAAAAATATATATATTCTCAGCTAATTGTATTTTTTTATGAACAAAAAAGAAGCCAAATTCAGACGCTTGTTATTCTGATTCATCCTGGTTTGTGTAAGGAAGGCGAAAAGGGAACGCATCATTCAAACTTTCAAACAAAGACGTTTTTTTATTTCGTTTTTTTCCCTGCACAAAATTAGGTACTGCGACTTAAAGTACTTTTAAAATTATTGCGCTGTAAAACTTACTACCATTAATACCACGACTACTACAATACCAGTGCCAATGTTACCACTGTTAATAGCACTGGTTGTTTGGTTTGCGTACTGCTCAAGTTATTTTAAATTATCAGTTGAAGTACAGTATGTATTTGAAATTGTACACAAAAATGTACCACTTGAGTAAAAATACCCAGTTACTTTCCACTTCTGGTTACCACTCACCTCTGCTCATTCAGTAACGCTCTAAAGGCTTGAGTATTTCTCATCACTTGTTCATCCATTTGGAAATCATTGCATATTTGCTGGCTGTGTTCATTCTGTCCCACACAGTTTGGGTCATTGCATATATTCCTCATTTGTCCAACGACATCACTGTATTATGCAAATGCTAATAGATTAAGTCCAATAGACCAAATATTACGGGCGTAGTTAGCCATATTGCAGTAGCCAACAATCACTGAGCTGAGAAAATGAAATTGCCCAACATGCCATATATTTATGGACATCAACATTTAACATCATAGAGGAGAATCTTTTAGGTTTTTAAACTGTTGTAAACAAGCATGCTGTTTCCCATGCATGTCCAAATTTATGCTGTCCAAAATTCAGAGGGCTGGGATTCAGACTGTAGCAGACAATGGTTCCAACTTGTTAATGTTGTGTTTGCACAGAAGCGCTGATGTATTTGGCTTTGCACTTTGGTGGACAGAGAAATGTCCTCTTAAAATGTTTGTCAATGGTGTGCTTCAGGTGTTCATTGCAGAACGTTTGTAGTTTTTTATGAGTTGGTGTTTGTAATGATCTTCTGACATATACTCTTTTGAGACTTTTAGTCACTTACTGTATATAATATCCTTAATTAATAAGTGTGTTTTTTTTAACCTAGTGTGCAAGGAGGTTGTGGTTTCAGTCCTTCCGATGACCGGCTAAGCTCTCTATAAGTGGAGTTTGTATGTCCTTACTGTTGGTTTTCTCCAGGTTGTTTGTGTGTTCTCTCTTGCTTCTTCTCCCAATCCAAAGAAACGGATATTTTAGGAGAACTAGGCCTGTGCTGTCGTTGACAGCAAGGTGTATATTGGCGAAACGGCCCCATAAGTCTGCCCCATACGTCTGCCACATACGTCTGCTACAACTGTCACCAACGGGCACCTTAATCACATTTTTGATTTGTCTGGATGTTTGTGAAGAATGTTTTTGCCAAATTTAGAAAATTCCCTAAAGCTACATTCTTCTTTCAGTCTAAAGGGGGCGCTATAGAGGT
>JAVQKC010204707.1:0-14806 GCA_036025475.1 Philypnodon macrostomus | reverse complement strand
GAGCCTAATCGGGCAAAGTATGTGCAAGTTAGAGGCTGTCAAATATACCTGACCTCCCAAATTCAATTCAAAATGGCCGACTTCCTGTTAGTTGTAGGGTGGGGTCATAATAATATTTTATGTTGGGTACACTGTGGAGAATCACTGCCAAAGTAAGTGTGTCCAGGGTCCCATAGGGGTCATAAACATGGGGGCACTATAGAGGCATTCTTTATTTGACCTCTGTAATTTGCCTACGTACATTAACTATACAATTGCCCGGATCAATGTGTTCACAGTTTTGTCCCGTAATAATGACTTAATTATTATTCATCAAAGAAGTACCCAAATCAATACAGTTCTGCGTCTTTATGATATGTACCTGTGTGCAAATGTTGAAACTGATCCGGCAATTCATTTTTGAGTTATCGCGTTCACAGATCACTAGGATCTGTGGGCGCAGACGCGTACTGACTTGATTCCATACTATCGTCGTTTCTCCGATATAATGAATGTGAATGCCTCTGTGTCAGCCCTGGGATCTACAATTACACATCTGAATCTTACATTGTACTTGTCTCTTTTTCTGTCCTTTATCTGCCTCCATCTCCTCCTGTTTTTGTACCACTTTTCCAATTTTCCCTACCTTCCCTAATTGAGCTAAAGCTGAATGCAAACCCATTACGCCATGACAGACTTTGAGCGAGATGAATGGTGCAGATGAAAATGTCAAAGCCAGTGTTGTGTATAATTTGCATCGGGCATTTTCTACATGCCATTATGGCTGACTCATATTTGTCCAATGGAACCGTTCCAATGTTTAAGTTGTTTTGGCCATTTTCAGGAACATAAAGCCCATTGGTGCCCTTAAGAGTGAAAAAGACATTTTGGGTTCAACATTTATACACGTGTCTTCCTGCAGTGTTTAGGTATGTGACTCACACAGTATGTCACAATAACATTTTTGCAGACAATGACCTCAATGATAGAGAGTCTTAAGTGTTAACAGCTGTTAACACATATTAATACAGTCTCAAATGTGTTATTTTTACATCACAATTCTGTACTTACAAGGTCAAATCATTGTGCACTGTATTTTTTAAATTTGCAGTTACTCCTGACTGTTATTGTCTAAAGTATTAGTGACAATAACTGCCAAAATGAAAGTCCTTGTATTATTTTTAACATGGTTTATGAAACGCATTGATTCTGATAGTTGAACAATGACACTGCTTTCAAGACGCCAAGTCAGAGCTTTTTAACAATTGAAAAAAAAAAACACTAATTAAAAACAAGTTTGCTTAACATAAGTATTTTGTGAACAAATGCTTATCTATATGTCACCAGTGTAATGTAATCTACTGTTGTTTACTCTTATACTAGTGGGAGTAACCCAATATTAACATATCATGTGTGGGTGAGCAGAATCAAGAAAACTTAATTACTTTGCTATTGGTGCTATCTACCGCACAGAAAACAGTCCTGTCTAATCTCTCTATATATATTTATATATTCTATACATGTCACATGTTTCTAAATGATTATTGACTATTTGTTTTCACAGAGACTAAAAATTGCTGAAAATCTCTTTCCTACCCCCATTAGTTGATACTTTCCAGAATTTCTCCAATTCACCAAAAGCTAAAGCCAATAGAATAGAAGAAATACATGTAAAAAGATAATGATCCACTCAACACAAGTGGAAGCATTTACCTTATTAAAGTATATTAACCTGCTTTTGCAATTATCATCAGGCAAGAAATTAAAATCAATGTTCATGTGTACATGTGATAACACACTATTGTGCACCAACTGTACCACCTTAACAGACCAAGCCAGTGAAGTTCCCTTAAATAAGTAAAAGTAAAAACATAAAAAATGCTTCAAATTGCCTAATGGACCCTGTTATATCTGTATGTCTGTACTCTGTAGAGGAAGGGATTCAAGTAAAACTTGACTACAATCCTTCAAAGTGGTATCCCATAAACAATTACTTAATGTATGTATTATTGAATGGCCTGGGAAGGGAGTAAATTAAAAATAATAAAATATAAAGCATAGTAACTATCACACATTACCTACTTTACATCATAGAACAGGGTCAGATAAAGCATCTTTTAATACGGACTACACCTTTCAACCATCTCATGTGTTGCCGATTTCTTAAATTATTTGCATGTGTCTGTGTGTTGTGTGTGCCACATCTCATCAGAGATTGCAGTTTCTTCAGAGTGGGTGGATTACTAAGTATGAGACCATGCTTTGCTTCCAACACATTTATAATTCAACATACTGTCACTGTTCCAGTCATTCTAACCCCTCAAGACTTCCTCCTCTCATCTTTTCTCACCTGAATCCTCTGCTTCCATCCTTTTCTCACACCATCTTTGTATCATATCCTCCCCATTCCCCCTTTTATTATATCCTGAAGCAGGGGATACCATTAGCAGTCCATATGCTTCAGCTCCTACCGTACATCTGTTGTACGTCTTGGCTCATGATAGCATTGCGGCCCCACTGCAGCTGCAAGTGAGAGCTTCACTAGCACCCAGTCGCCATTCGTGACAGGTTGAGCAGGAGTGTGAGATGGTTCTATTGTTGAGGTAGTGATGGGGAAGAGGGCAGTAAAATGGTACTGCTGTTTAGGTGATGTAATGGGACAAAGAAGACAGAGTGATATAGTGAAATATTGGTTTCATTTTAATTATGGAATAATTAACTAAAACTAAAAAGGCCTTTAAAAGATTATGAGATTCTAATGCATCACACTTATATAGAGCTTTTTAGGACACAGAGACTACAATTACATTATTCATTCACTCCATACACTGGTGGCGGTAAGCTACTTGTGTAGCCACAGCTGCCCTGGGGCAGTCTGACAGAAGTGTGGCTGCCATTTTGAGCCTACCGACCAAACACATTCATAAATACATAGGTCGGGCGGGGACTCGAACCAGCAATACTCTGGTTCCACTGCAGATTGATATCTCATCCCTATAGAGAACATAATCTATGTCTGTTAGTAGATTTGGTTTCTGTTGTATACCTGCATTCTTCTTCCTCCTACACACTCTTTCTCTTCGAGACTTAATATATCATTTACATGTATTGCTCTTGCCACTCTCTGATTGGTTTGTCTCCCTTCAGTATATTTTATATCACTCATGTTTTAATTCCCGCTGTCTCCATTTGTTGCCTTGATATTTGCCTCTTTCTGCAGCTCTTTCATCCTCCTCTGCAACACTCTGTTGCCAACTCACGCAGAGTTTCATATCCCTTCATTTTCTCATTGTCACTGGATTTCTGCTTTGTTTTGATGTGACCAAAAATTGTGCTTTAACTGGATGCAGGATAAATAAAAATCCAAGACTTTGCCACCAGAGACACAAATTGTATCCAAGATATTTCTATAGACAGGAAATACTAGGGAGAGAGAAATAGTGCAGTTTGGTATGCTGAATAATAGCCTATAATAAAACATTCCAGGTAAAATTTTTGCCTTCAAATGCACCTGTTGACCTGATATTCCACTGAATGAGCAGGTGGAAGAGAGGTCCTAGTGTCCATGTAAAACAAGCTATGACTATGTAATGCTTTCTGGGCTAATATTGTCCTGTTTACTTGAATATAAAGCCAAACATATCTTTATATATTTAAGTTCTTTCTCAGTTCTTGAGCTAGAATTAACACAATCAATGCCACACACCATTTCTTAATAATTGTAATGCCTTTCTCAGTGGTTTTAACTTAAAAGGACACATTCAGATAATGTATGACTTATCGTTCCATGCTGGGTAAGTAAATTGTATATGCACCTAAAAATACCAAACTGTTACGTCTGAAGGTGTGAACATTAAGGAGCAATTTGTCTTCCCATGGCTCAGGCAGAATCTATACTATTGAGAGGAAAATGAATAGAACCAGACACTGGGAAATTCTTAAGATGAATCTGTTGCCGTCTAGCAGGATAATGAGTAGGAATATGGCACAGCTACAGCCCGCAGGAAGACCCCCACCCAGCTCACTGCAAAGAACCATTTCTCGTCCACAGGAAGAAAATACAATGTTGTAACAGCAGTCAAATAATGAACTAAAAGGAACCTGTGAGGGATAAGGATCTTCACAAAGCATTTAAGAGCTTCAATGTAAACTATAGACATTTTTATTTGAACATATTTCTATTGTGTGTTGCCATACCACACTTTCTAGGTGCGCCTCCACTGGCCACTAGTGCAAATGCGGAAAACGGCCATTACGGCACCACTCCCCCCTCCCTCCTTTTACAGACAACGTGCATATGTTTTGATACATTTCACAACCTGCCAGCCAACCGATTGAATACAACGAAACAATGGAAGATGATCACGTCCGACCACGTACGAAGCATTCAATTTATATCTATTTGTGTGCCTTCAAACTGCAAAACCTTTAGGACCCAGCATTTTAGTATAGTGTATATGACTATCTGATAAGTTTTTTTTTTCTTTTTTTTTTCTATTCAGGCTTCCACCTCCTCTTCATCGTTTTCAGATTCAAGTCTTGCAGGTTTCGGACCTAGCTCATGACCACAGGCTACAGGAGCTTCAATAGAGCTTGAAACCTTGAAAACTAGAGAAGAGCAGCAGAAATGCAGGTCTGTATATGCTACATTTTTATAGATTTAGAACTGTCAGCACAATTTCCTTTTTGTAATACTGGCTGCATGTTGTCCAGATTCCAGTTGATGTCTGTCTGTCAGTAATAGACAGACTACCACAACTGATGTTTGACCTGTTATCATTTCCAGATCCACAACCACCTCGTCCGGCTGACAGGAATCTGTATTGGTGTGTCTGTACAAACTGCAAGGGTAGGCTACAGATCTTAAGAGACAATAGTTATATAGTCCATTGCCTTCACTGCTATATTTATAATAAAGTGTGTGATATTATATTATTTGCCACTTCTTTTTTATGTTTTATTGCAAAAAGTAGTGAATATATTTTGTTAGTGTTTGTTAGTGTGTCTCTGTACAAGTTCAACCGTGGCTTCACATAGAAGTCCCAGCCTCCATCTGGATCTTCCGCCCTTCGTAATTTTATTTGTGCAAGGCCTGTTCCAGTTAAAAAAAAATCACAGTGCAGGTAAATCCAAGTAAATATCCTAATAGTCACATGTTGTGACCATCACGATGATGAGCAGCAGGCACTGTTCTGGTCTGGAGCTGTATGCTGCTGCATAAATGAGGATGTGGTTGAAGTTTTTCAAAACTGATGTTATTCTGAAGAACAGTGGTACCTTTAGCCAGTGCTTATTCAAAACAACAGCAGTGTAAGTCTGGTGAGCTGCAGAGCCTGTCAAGACATGAAATTAGTCAAATTTAGTAATAAAACATTATAATTAAATTGTATCAATACGTTGCTGTATCCAGGGTGTATAACTGACAGCCTTAACAGCCGCGCAGTGAGAGTATCTTTTATTCATGCACATACCTTGAACTGTTCCTCACTGTTTACAACAACAACAGAAATGGTTCACAATGTCTTTTATCCAAGACACCAGTGAAGAGTGTTCTCTCCCTTTGGCAGCCTGATGAAAAGAGAGTAATATAATATAATTGAAAGCCAATGTAAGCCAGACATGGCTGATATCTAATTAGTACTTGTATTGCATCAAATTATATTGAATTATAAAACCGAAAGGGGCTGCAGAAAGTGATAGTTACCGCTCTAAACCCTCCAAGGGTCGGCCCAAGCCTTCATGGGGCCCTAAGCAGAATTTTACTGGGGGGCCCCCACAGTGCACCTGTAAATTATGGTGCCCTTTTATAACAAAACATTAATATAGTTTAAATCAGTAAAAAAGACAATTAAATGTACAATAAATCTAAGACCTCCATAGCCCCCTTCTTCTGTAACACTCCCATTACACTCCCTTTCACTGAAGAACAAGACTAATATCAGCCTCTAACACAGCAACTAGAGCCATTTAAATATATACATGGGGTACCCAAAGACATTTTTGGAAACTCATCTGTAATTTTTCTGGTGCATTGTGGATTTTTTCAGCTGCTGTATATATATATGAGATTCAAAATATTTGTAGATATTTTTTATGAGCTGCAGCTAAAGCATAATTTCATATGTAGGTTTTGATTTGAACTTTTGAATACATTTTAATGTGCCACCATCTCAGGTTTTTGTTAGGGGCCCCAGCTCCTGAATCTGCTCTGAAAGCCCCTGTCCCATCAGTGCAAAAACCTCACTACAGCAGCTTTTGTCAGGACAACTGAACTGTTTTTTGATCTATTAATTACAATAATATAGGCTAAATTACATACACTGTATAAAAGTATATGGATTCACACGCTGTTGTGGTGAATAATAAGCCATTGTTAAAGCAAGTCTATTTTTAGTGACAGTGTGATTGTTTTTCTGTGAATATGAGGCCAATTGGAATAAAGTAAATGGCGTTGTATAACTTGAGAACAGTAGAAAACAGTCATGGTCAGATGTTGTCAGTGCCATGGTCTGTCTGTGCGGAGGTGATTTACACACCCTGCCCCTGCGTCTCTCCGCTGCAGGGGAGAGAAAGGTGCAGACAGACTCCAGTCCATATAGTTTAGAAATTGAACCAAATTTGCCTCTCAGCTGCCTGATCAGCAGCGCACTCTCTCACATTTGATGCCCTGCACGTAATGCTTGATGCACATTGTTCTGTATGGGTCCCCCTGGTGGCCACGGGGCCCTAAGCAGCCGCTTAGATTGCTTATAGGCTGGGTTTTGTTCAATTCAATATAAATGATATATTGATACAATAGAAACCAATTGTAAAAATATACAGATGAATATTCAGAGACACACCACACTCAAATCACAAAATAATAACCTGTACATATTTCATCTAGCAGTGCAGGCTACATCGCTTACTAGTTATTCTTCAAATTGTAGTCAGCCAGGTCCTTCAGCAGTTCACTGGGCTCTTTGATTATACTCAACGATTTAATTTAATTGGCCCTAAGTTGCTTTTTCCAAGCCCTTTGCTCCTGCAAGGTGTTCTTTGTAAACTTAGTAGCCTTTTTTATTATTATTTATTTTAATGTCCCAAACCCCCATATTGTAAATGTTACAATTTGACATAACTTTGCCTTAGCACCAAATAAAGAAAAACAGGGAGAGGGCCACCCATAGCCACTTGCGGCCACACAGACGCTCTTTTAGACCCAGAAAAAAAAAGGAAGGTACCAGCACCTGCACATTACTGCTCAAACTCAGAAGAGAACAAAGCTTTTGTGCTGGTCTTGTCTCCGTTTGGAGAGGAGCTTTTTCACACAGAGGGAGAGTGAGCAGTAAGGCCCGATCACGGAGAGCGCAATGACTGGCCTTTGAAGTTCGCTCACCCGATGCCCCTCGTTCTCCGCTCATTCAGAGGAGCTCGTTAAGCTGCAGTGCAGAGAGAAGAGCCTAAGAGATCTAAAATGTATTTAAAATGCTAATTTCGTTAATTATTTTTTACGCAAAAATAAAAATAAATAAATAACGCAAATAGTTAACGCACTATTGTCAACAGCCCTAATAAAAACACAAACCATACATCAGCCATGAGAACAGTTCACACCTCACCACAGTGTGATATTTATGTAAGAGGGCTACGTGATTCTAGCACATCAAACCCACACTCACAATCATAGTGCTAATGTGTTCAATCTAAAAACAAATCTATGTATTTTTCGAGTTTTCATATTAAAAAAACTTTGAGCTAAACAAATATTCACACTATGATTATGAGTTACCATATAGCAATTTTGTGTTATTTCAAAATGCGGTTGGAGAACTTTTGCATTGTGTATTAGCTTTCTAACTAACTCTCAAAATGTAACAACTTACTACAAAATATGTTAAATTTGATTGAATATTATGTTGGATCAGTTTATTACAAAATGCAACAGTTTATTACACAATGAAGTGAACATTGTATTACGTTTTGGCAGATTATTACGTAATGCAGAATTATTAAATAATGTGGCTCTACAACGCCTACAGAAGTGGCTATGAGGAGCTACAGGTGAGAAGCAAGCTCTGCGGCAGAGAGGTGGAAGCGCACGAAGGCTGTCATGTGGGATCTGGAAATGATTACACTGTGACAATAACTCTTGTGCTGTTTAAAACATGATAAAAAAGATATACGTATGGTAGCCTATTGACTAGCATTGTGTTGTGTGCGTTCAGGGATCACTTTGGGTCTCTATGGACCCAGGTCTCACACCACTATTTGCGTTCTGGCAACATTTGATTTACAAGTGATCCATTAGAGCAAGTAAGTCTTGACTTGTAATAATAGCACATCTAAATTACAAATTGCCTGCCTGACGTCGAGGTGCTGTCCATGGTGCTGGTCTTTGGCTGAATGAATGCAGCAGCTACACAAGACCCACAGAGGACCATCACTAAAAACAAATCTTACAGGCAGCCCACATACTTTGTGCTGTCAAAAACTACAGGTCCGCTCACAGCTCTGTGCTCATGCTCGCAAACAATTGCCTATAACTCTTTAGCACTCTTGAATACGGATCCATACCTAGTGAGAGACAAGAATAAGCTTGAAAAAGTTCAAAGATGGGCTGCATGATTCATACCCACAGACTACAGCTCAATGAGCAGTGTGACTATGGTCCACAATCTCGGCTGGAAAGCTCTTGAGCAACGTCGAAAATATCTAAGACTCGTCCTGATGTTTAGAATCACCATTCTACTTGGATGTGCAGGAATTTCAAACTGATTTTGTATAACAAGTCAGTATTATTGTAACAGTTACAGAGTCAGACACAGTCAGAGAATACAAAAGAGGACAACTTTATGTTCAAAATTAAACCTATTGATCCTTTTTGCTGCAAGTAAACTATAAAGCAATATCAAATCTCTCATTTTATGGGGTGCTCCTGCATGGCTCTCTGAAAGTGTTTGATTCTGGGGTCGACTGACCTCATTCTCTCCTCCCCTTCCTTTTAAAGATCAATAATAGAATTGGGATTTACCACCATTTCTTTAAAGAACCTTCCTGCATCAAATGGATGTAGCTGCAGCAGTACTGGAATATGTCTTTCCATCAACTTCCATTTGAAGGCCTGAGCACTAAGTGCAGTACCACCATTGACCAGTGACAGGCAGCAATATGCCAGCTGGCATCTGCCTGCCCAAAACACACAAGAGAAAGAAGACCTCATTGAGTTGAGTCCTTCAACATCTTATAGACAAAAAGCATTTGAATGAATCAATATCAGAATGAATGGTTGTCTGTGGCCTTAGGATCAGTTCTACAACAACTATGGGCAAATCCTGCCTTATGCCCCGAGAAGCTGTGTTGGCCGTGTGAAAACTGAAAGAATGAATTAATGAAAATAACTTTTTTTAACGTATTACATGTATGAATGAAGTGAGTAGAAATTGTTGAGACAAGAGGAGAATCTCTGGGAGAATGCAGATGGGTCATCCAGAGGTGGGCAGCTGTCTTTTGTAATGCACTTTCCATTTGTCAGAGCGTATCAGTGGGACTCACACACACTAGAGGAACACGCACAGGCCACACTGAGCCACTAAAGCACACTGCCACACATTTCAGGCATCATTACACCACACAGTGTCCTAAATCTGTTGCAATACAATTTTCTAGACTTTAACCTGTAAAACAAGGCAGGAAGTGGAAATAAACAAAACAGCTACAAGATTACAAGCGATTACAGATATGTTCAAATAGTCTACCCTCATAACATGCCATAGAGACTTATGGTTTTATAGGGGCTAGTGATGAAGGTGAACAGTCTCAGATAGTGTAACTTACACATATAAGAAGCCTTACAGTTATGGTGCTTCAAAATTTGTTGCAATATTTCATAGAGGCCTAAGCCTAATCAGGCCTAATCAGTCATGTACATATTTTCTAGTGTGGGCTAAACTGAGCTGCTTCACATAACTAAAGTTCAGAAAGTATTATTTGTAGGCAGCGTGGCACAGTGGTAGAGTGGTCGTCCTATAACTGGATGGTTGGTGGTTTGAATCCAGCTCGAAACTGTGTACACTGTCATTGTGTCTTTGGGCAAGACACTCCATATTGCCTAATATGAATGTGATTGGTGTTTGATGGTGGTCGAACCCGTGAGAGGCAGATAATAGCTTCTCCACTCTTTTCCCTAGTCTCAGAACTCAACAGCTCATTATCGTGCATTTTGCCTCTTCTTCTGTGTCTTCTTTGTGAATGTCTGAGAAAAGAAGAAATACGAGTTTGGAAGCTTCCATTTTCTTTTGTCTCTGACTTTCCCGTCCAGTCATTCTTATTTTTATTTTTTTTTTGTTCTCCCCAATTTCTCCCAAACTGCTCATCTCACGTCATTCAGCTCTTACTCATCTTTTCATACAAGTACAGCTTCAGCTACACACATAATATTTGTAAAAGGAACACAAATCAATCATTTCAAAGGCATAAACCCCTCTCTTTGTTGCACTGGATTTGCCACCACAATACATCATTCCTGCAAAGTATTAATAAATAAATATGTGATAAAAAACATAGATTGTCTATTATGTTATGTTAAGGAGCATTTTGTCCACCTGTCTGTCTGCCCATCTGTAAGTGATTTAGATGAAATTTTCAGGAAGGTCAGGAATGACACAAGGAAGAACTGATTTTGGGATGGTTCTGGATTATGGTCTGGTTTATATGTTTTCTCTGTATGGCAGTAGAACAGGGCCTCCCTCTCTGCCTTGTGAAACCCAACATCTGCCAATGCTTCACCAGTGGTAAAGTCACACCTCTCACTCCTTTGCAGATGTACACTAGAAAGCACTCGGAGAGCGCACACCTCCGCCAAGGCAGTTAATTTCCCCTATAGACACTTAACATAATACAAACTGCTCTAAATAGTATTGGATCTCTTCTACAAGATAGACACTGAGAACAAAGTTGATGGGAATTTCACAGGTCATTTTACACACACAAATCAAATTACAGACACACATAATTATTTTTTTACGGACACTCAAATCACGCATTACACCTGTGAATCTGTTGCACTTGTGAATCTGTTGCACTTGTGAATCTGTTGCACTTCTGAATCTGCTGCACTTGTGAATCTGTTTGCACTTGTGAATCTGTTGCACTTGTGAATCTGTTGCACTTGTGAATCTGATGCACTTGTGAATCTGTTGCACTTGTTAATCTGTTGCACTTGTGAATCTGCTGCACTTGTGAATCTGTTTGCACTTGTGAATCTGCTGCACTTGTGAATCTGTTGCACTTGTTAATCTGTTGCACTTGTGAATCTGTTGCACTTGTGAATCTGTTTGCACTTGTGAATCTGTTACCCTTGTGAATCTGTTTGCACTTCTGAATCTGCTGCACTTGTGAATCGGTTTCACTTGTGAATCTGTTACCCTTGTGAATCTGTTTGCACTTCTGAATCTGCTGCACTTGTGAATCTGTTTGCACTTGTGAATCTGTTTCACTTGTGAATCTGTTTGCACTTGTGAATCTGTTTCACTTGTGAATCTGCTGCACTTCTGAATCTGCAACACTTGTGAATCTGCTGCACTTGTGAATCTGCTGCACTTCTGAATCTGCTACACTTGTGAATCTGCTTCACTTGTGAATCTGCTGCACTTGTGAATCTGCTGCAGTTGTGAATGTGAAATTTACGTCAATTGTTTTTATGCTTGCAAGTCTTAATACGCACACACAAATCTTAATACCCACACACAAATTTTGTTGCACACAAATTCTATTACAGACTGACAAATATTTTTGGAACAATAATGACCCCATACTGTATCAGGATCAAAGAGTACAACCCCGCTGATATTGACTCTCTCACTCTATATTTTCAGAGAGGCACTAAGAGCCGCAAAACACAATACAAATCTCAATACAAGTCTCTTTGCCCTCCACTTAGCATGATCCTACCCACATTAAGTATGTGGAGGTGCATGAAGTGTCATAATCTGATGTAGTGTTTTGTATAAGCAGTAGGAGTGTGATGAGATCTTGCGAGATAAAAAGCTTGTGAGATTAATACAGACAGTAACAGAGCGGTAAGAGTTCCACGTGGAGTGGATCTTTGCTTTGTCATAGACACAGACTGACGTTTATTACACGTTTAGACAAAAAGGAAGTTTGATGTCATGACATACAACCCCACTGATTAGAAAATTTGGGAGTGATCCGTATAAATAAGCTGCCTTGCCGGAGGTCTGTGCTGTTGATTTGCTCTGATAATTGTGTGCTCTGCTCTGGTTTCCATTCCTTTGGTGTTGCTGCTTATCTGAGCTATGGTCAATGTCTTCAGGCTACAATTTCAAACCACTATTGTAGCAGTTCATTACTATTCTTTGTAAATTGTGGATTGGTAAGTGCTTGAAATTGGTTCCATTTGTATACACAATGTTTATGGGTTTCTGAGATTTCTATGGTCGTATATGCAAACTTTACCCTAGTGTAAGTAAAGCTTTCATTATTTCACATTGCATGCTCTTAAAACACACCCCATACCCTTTATTATTAAAATAGATTAAATAAAATGAAAAAGATTCAGGACTGAATGTATTTAAAGCATGTTTCAAACTCACATAAAATACATTTTATAAACATTCTTCAATTGGCTTTTTTCCATCTTTCTGCTATTACTAAATTTTGCA
Source organism: Philypnodon macrostomus (assembly GCA_036025475.1). Classification (NCBI taxonomy): domain Eukaryota; kingdom Metazoa; phylum Chordata; class Actinopteri; order Gobiiformes; family Eleotridae; genus Philypnodon; species Philypnodon macrostomus. The sequence continues at coordinate 2,165 of JAVQKC010204707.1, read as the reverse complement.
TAAACTGTATGTTCTTTTACAGTATATATATAAATAATATAAGAACTGTAAATGCCATTGACAAAAATACATCTAAATAATAATGAGTAATTTAAGTGATTATTTATTGATTTATTGGATCTTTGAGAATTTTTTAAAATGTCAGAATCTTGTCTCAATCTCGTGGACCCAATCTTGTGTCTTGTCTCACCCTTAATATGCAAACTACAAAAAGTGGGGAGCTTGATGTCATGACTGAACCCACAATGTTTTGGTTTGCAGAAGTAGCTTTGACCTCTGCAGGCCTTGCTACTCTTCTGTTTGTCTTAACCCTGTCTTGGGAAAGGGACACAGAGGCAGATACAAGATGGACAAAGAAGGAAACAACTTATAAATAACAAAGAAACAAAGAAACAAACTCGGGACACAGACTCGGGAAGAAAAAAACATGCATCAATTAGCCCCAAGAAAATGTGGGTCTTTTGCTGTTCTTCAAAATGTCATTTCAAATAGCGAGGATTACTGAGGCGCTGTGTGATTAAGCATTAGCCTTTTTATAAAGTGGTATAAAGTGTGCTAATAAAATATCAGGAATAATTATAGATAAATAGCAGTCAAAGTGGCATTAAAGACGCATTTGTGAAAAAGAGCTCTTTCATCACCCCTCCATAATTTGTGCGTTTCCTGACCTCAAAGCACCCGAGCAGGTTAATGCAAGATGTCTCATTACTTGTTGAATAGCATTTATTTCCCTAAAAAGCCTCCTTTATTGCATTTGTTCCTATCAATGTTTTTCACTCATCTATTTGTCCACCCATATACCTTTGCACTTGCTTGTGTTTAGTCAGGTCCATGAGGTGGAAGTCTGTGGAGAAATGTTCTGACTTCCATTTCCTCAGACACTTTCTTAAACAATAAAATACTCCCAGGGCAAAAAGGAAACAAAGTCCCTTTTGAGTTTTCTAGATGTGACTGAGCAGTGGCTCTACCAAATGACAAGCCACCAGTTGTAAATCATCATCTCGTACTTAGAGGCGCTCATATTATTCAACACTATCCCAGTAGTACATCCTGAAGGTCCTAGTTTGCTGAAGGATAACATCCACCAAAATAAATAAATAAATAAAAATAATAATTGAAATGTTAGTACTGATTTGCTGTATGTTTATTCTTTAGTTGCTCTTGTTTGCTCAGGAACAGATGCACTGTTAAGCACTAAGGCAGTGGGACCATACTACATACAGGAAACACTATCTTTTTCACTTTATGTATTAATGTAAGTTCTTCCATATGTAAACAAATACCAATAATTCCAATACTATCCACTGCATGCTTAATCTGACAGGAGGTGTTTAATGTTGGCTACTCTTCAGATATCTAACTCAATAGGAGCACATCTGGATGTTGTCAAAGCACAAACATCTGCAAACAGAACCCTGTCATGTTCTCACAGAATTTTCAACAAATCCAGCTGAAATGTATTCCATATATTTGCCATATAGTGTGATCATTTCTATATAACCACAAATGCAAACTACTGAACAGATTTGGATTAAATTTTCAGGAAAGTTTAGAAATGACACAAAAACAATTAATCCGGATCACCGTTTGGATTCAGGGTTTTTTGAATGGCATCTGTTAGCAACTTTACTTAAAAAATTTCAGGGAAGGTCAGAAATAACCAGTTGATTAAATTTTGGGAGTGATCCGTATAAATAAGCTGCCTTGCCGGAGGTCTGTGCTGTTGATTTGCTCTGATAATTGTGTGCTCTGCTCTGGTTTCCATTCCTTTGGTGTTACTGCTTATCGGAGCTATGGTCAATGTCTTCAGGCTACAATTTCAAACCACTATTGTAGCAGTTCATTACTATTCTTTGTTAATTGTGGATTGGTAAATGCTTGAAAAGGGTTCCATTTGTATACACAATGTTTATGGGTTTCTGAGATTTTTATGGTTGATCATATACGCAAACTTTATCCCTGCAAGCAGAGGTGGGTAGTACTCAGTTACATTTACTTAAGTAAATTTTTAAATACATTGTACTCCATAGAGTAGCTTTACTGCAGAATACTTTTACTTGAGTAATAATATTTTGAAGTAACTGTACTCTTACTTGAGTAAAATCTTGGAAATCTAGAAAGAGTAAGAGTACTTTTACCACCTCTGTGTGTCATGTAAGAACAGC
>JAVQKC010204683.1:0-49341 GCA_036025475.1 Philypnodon macrostomus | reverse complement strand
TACTTAATTGTCATTAATCGAAGATGTACCAAACTCAATCCAGTTCTGCATCTTCATGATATGTACCTGTGTGCAAAAGTTGAAAAAGATCCAGCAAAGACTTTTTGAGTTATTGCGTTCAGAGTTTTGGCCCGTTATTAATTAATTACTTAATTAATATTCATCTTAGAAGTACCCAAATCGATACAGTTTGGCGTCTTTATAGTATGCACCTGTGTGCAAATGTTGAAACTGATCCGGCAATTCGTTTTTGAGTTATCGCGTTCACAGCTAGAATCTGCGGACGCGGACGCGAACGAACACAGACGTGATTCCATAATATCGGCGACGCGCTGTTTTCGCCGATATAATTATAGCACAGGTAAATCCAATTTATTTTCACAATGAACAAAAATCCATAATGAAGTTATGTGTAGCATGAAGTTCACATATTTTTTTCCAGTGCCATCCAGTTGAAAGATCTAATACAAACATTTAGAGGATATCATTGGTTTTGTGGCTTGTTCAACGGAACTGTCTCAGTGTCATGGGCTCTCACTGCTCTAAATTACAGTTTGATGAGGGGTGATTTTTGGATTAAAAGAAGAAACAAATTACTCAATTTGATGTAATTAGTCAAGTACATGTGGACAGTGACCACTGTGGCCTTGGCTTGAATACCTAATTGTACAACCTTCAAAATAACAGCGAGGTTTGACGAACACAGCCCTGAATGTGAATGATAATTTCTATCTGATATAGAAACACACTTGAAGCCCACCTCGGCCCATGTCCAGCGTCTGTGAAGTGGATGCAGAGCTGTTATAATGTGGTTTCAGGCCAGTATTATTCCACTATTGTGTTGTTTTCTTTATGCCTTTCTTTTCACCAGTTCTTCTTTATCTATTTTGCATTAATTGCATCTCTCTTAATTGTTCCTGTGTTAAATAGAGAGTTAGCATGCCGCACACTAAGTGAGAAACCAACAAAGGCACTTCAGAAATGTAGCGCACAAGCTAATGCTGAAGCACTCTTCAAAGCAGCCACACAGTGAATTTTTAGTGCTTAATCAAAAATCATTTTAGAAATAAAACAAATGCTAATGATGTTTGTTATTACTTAGTAAATAATTGGTTTGGAAACGCTGGTCGGGCTGAAACAGAGGCGAGACTTTGAAACAAAAGAAGCCAGAGGAAAACATCTAAATCTCCCATAAGCTGCTTTGTAACTGTGGCATTGAGTTGTATTTTGTTTGAAAACGTTCTCAATTATTAAAGTGGTAAAAAGTGAATTTGGAGTTTGGTGAATCGTCATGAAAATCGAAAATGTCTTCAACCTGCAACACCTCAATGGCTTTGTCTGAGTGAAGGTCGGGAGATTGGCAGCTGCACAACACAACACAGAAAGTTCTTAATGTTTTGTCTTTTTGCATTAAATTAAAAAAATACAAGACATATGTGAAGGATTTTTCAGTCCATTTGCCTTTGTCAGACTTTGTAAAAGAGACTCACAGGTCAAAAAACATACTGGTCATTTGAGGCACCCATCTTCCTGAATAACAAATCTAAATGTTTGTCTTGTCAGATGAATCGTGAAAGAGATTATTATCTTGTGGCAACACCAGTGCTGCACTAGTTTAATAGGGAGCTATATTTAATTAAAACTGATCCCCAATGAGCTGAATGCATTGAACTCAACCTTTTCTTCTATTGAGGAGCTAAATGTGGTATAGGAGGACTTGGTAAATAGGTTGTTTCTTCTGCTGTGGCCACTCAGATGTTTTTTTCGCCATTACTCCGATTGTAGCTGAGAGAGAGGGCCTACAATGTGATGGAGTATGACCGCTGTCACAATACACACAAGGCTTGGTGAAAAATGTAATTTCTCTTTCGTCTGTGGAGCGGCAACAAAAGAGGGAGAAAAAAAATGAAATAAATTTGCCTGCAACTACTAGAGCTTGTGGTAATTACTATAATGACATCTCCAAGTCAAGGCAGGAGCCAGGGCCACGACCGCAGAGGAACCGATCACAAAAAATACAAAACTCAAGACACACGCATTTCAGCTCATTAACACACACTCAAAACTCAGAAGTGACAGGAAGATCCTTTTTCGCATTTCACATAAAAAGAAGTCGCAAATGTTAAAGTTGTACATTTTGTCAGGAATGCGCCGCTTTGAAGGACGATATTTTTGTTGATGCAAGAGAAAGAAAGTCACTTATTGGACTCAAACGTGATTAGAGCAGGGTCACAGGGGTCGCGAGTTTGAACTCTGAGGAAGTTGGAAAGTTTAGTAGTTACAGTTTGAGTTGAGCGTTTGATTTTCTGATTCAATCAAGCCTTTTCTAAACCCTGAAATTTATTATTGCATTTTAGGAAATATAATTGTGTGTAATTAGTTTGAGAATGAAAATAAACTGCCTTGTATCACAGAGTGCAACAAACAAGAAATATACTTTTTTTATCTGGATCCCTCACACTGCAGTTTATTGACCTACTAACAAGTCATCACAGGGCCCACCCATAATGCTGGACACACTAGATGTAGTCATAAAGGGCTTACTGTTTTTATTGAAGAAATACATGATTTATGGATTTGTTATTCATAATGCATGGGGGTGACATTGGCACCAGGTCCTAAACTGGTTAGAAAACATTCTATTCAGACATGTGACTCTATACTTGCATGTCTAGTGGCTCTCTATCCTGTCATCCTTGACACCTTGACCTATGATGATATAGCAGATGCGTTTAGCACACGGCTAACTAAGGTGCCTTGGATAAATGCTGTCGAGGTAAGAATAGGGAAGAGGGCAAATGCTTCAAGACAAACGTGAAACCTAAAAACAGTGCTGTTAAAAATACCTTGTTTTATACAATAGTACAGTTAAAAATACCTTGTTTTATACAACAGTACAGTTAAAAATACCTTATAATGCAATGAGTTTGCATATTATTTTAAAAACACAATTTCAAATATTAGCACATATACAATTGCTCATAATACCCAGGTTGCTACTTTGCCCATAACACTCTAAACCAATGTGTCAATAATATAACTCTTCAGAGTTCAGAAGCCTGTGCTCTCGATGTCCTACTGACTAAGTTTTTCAAAATGTTTTCAGTTGTGAAGATGTGTCTTTAGTTTCTGGCGTGTTCCCTGTGTCTCTTAAAAAGGCTCTTATAAAGCCATTGTTAAAAAAGAGCACTCAAGATCCATCAGCTTGAGGAATTATAGACCCATTTCTTGCTGTCATTCCCTTGAATGACATTGTAAGCTGCCTTTCTGCTATCAAATTTTCTACAGCTAAATAATGATGAAACTGACATTATAGTAGTTAGGCAAAAATGTATATTAAATTTGTATGAATCAATTACTTTTTATTCTTGTGAGCGTGTCAAAAAACGTAGGTGTCACTATAGACTCTTTCATAAACATCTGCTCTAAACACCATTTATCCATCGTATAAATATTGCTACGATCAGATGCTTTTTGTCCAAACCTGATGCAGAGAAACTTGTGCATGATTTTATTTCTAGTCACTCAAATCAAAATCTGCTGCAAAAACACAACGGTTTGAACACATTACAGCAGTTTTATCTTCACTTCACTGGCTGTAAAAGAAAGAATTTTTAAATCGTTACATGGCTTGACCCCTGCTTACATTTCTGGCTTTATAAATGCATTTATTGTTATTATTTATTATCAGATTTGATACAGTATCTTACCTAGCTTCAACTTAGTAGCTATCTATTTAATTCTACAAACCTGATCTCAACATCACCAACTCTGTCCGGGAGGAGACAGAAAGATGTGAGCAGCCTACAACCTCTGGTGAAATGGTGGGTGCAACCTACACTGTCCTTTAAAATGTAAGTTTACTTTTGAAGGCTTGGCACGGGCATCTGTTTCGGATCCCCCTGGACGCCTCGATCGGGGGTGTTTCCCGGGCATGTCCCACCTGGAGGACACCCCGGGGAAGACCTAGGGCACTCTGGAGGGATTATATCTCTCGGCTGGCCTGGGAACATCTTGGAGTCCCCCCGTAAGAGCTGGAGGACGTGTCTGGGGAGAGGAGGCCCCGGATAAGCGGAAGAAGATGGATGGATGGATGGACTTTGGAAGGCACATTTTGTAAACTGATTACAATAAACTTAAAATGTGCATAGTTTTGAAAGTTATTTGTCTAAAAAACATATCTTCTAAAGCATATTCCCTGTTTCTACCATGCACATGCTCACATCTGTAGCACAAAAACAAGTAGAAAGCACAAACCGGGCTTCGGAAGACCATTCACTGCAAACAATATTGTATTTCACGGAGTCTTCTCTTTGCTTTGGAGGACATGGTGGACTCCAGGCACAGATGTTCCCTCTCATTTCCACAAGCGTGTTAGCATTGCCGCTGCATGGTTGGCCCACGCCTTGTTGCTGCATGCCTCTTGGTACCTTCCACATTACCCATAGCGTCCTTGTTTGATTCTGATAGGTCCTGAAAGCCGCGACATACGGGGCCATAACAACATCAGTTCGCTTCGCCAGGTTTTGAAGCCTTGTCATATTATAATTACTATCTTTGTATGTTTTTATTTTATTTTGCTTCACATGCATAGACTTCTTCGAGGTTCCTTTGACGGTGTTGTGACCATTGTTGTTACATGTCCCAAATAATGACTTCTACCCTTCTTTTTAAAAAAGCCAGGAGAGTTTGGGGAAAGGAACAGGCTAAGGGCGCGTCGGGGCAATAGTAGAGGGAAGTATCGTGATCTGCAAATAATTTATTTACATTTGGCATCTGCATAATGAGGTACCCAACCAAGCAGCCAATGGCGACCAAGGCATGGCAAGAGAGAGGGTGGCATGCCTTCACTTTTAATGGGCACACTGGGGAAACTTCCAATCCTTCTTGACATTTCTCATAGCAAAATATAAACGTGCTTTGGGTCAGAGTGTCTATTAGGGAGATAAGAGACGAAACAAGTCAATTATATTTCGATGACTGCGTACACATAGCCAGGGGACCTTATTAATGTGATCATGGCTCTCTCCTGTGCGTAGGCCCTGATTAAGTTGTGGAAGAATGACGTGGAGGTTTTTAATGCTATAAGTATAAAGAGTAACTAAATATATTCCAGAAGGGCTGGCCGATAAGATAAAAAATAAAATAAATCACAACATATTTTTGGTTTATTTCGTCTTTGTAAGGGCGCGTCTAAGCAAGCAAAACTACTGACATCAAATAGTACCACTTTATTAGCCATTCATTAGCTTTTCATGGGCATCTTGATTAATGGTTAATTAGCTATTTGTTAGCAATTGTGAAGTACTGCATAAACAAGCAGTAAATACACTGATTAAAAAGTATTAAATTATTAGTTACCATGACAATTAGAGAATATTGCATAGGTGATAGATGCATGATGATAGAATTATAACATCTCTGCTACATGTTCTTATAGTGCAGACTGCAGGAAACACGTCAAGTGCTTCAAATATGGGTCACCGAAGTGGATGCTTTGGGAAAGTATTTGTGGCAGGGGCACGTTGTGAGTTGTCATGCCCCGCCTGGACGCATGGCCTTGGGAGGGTGGATGGCAGCGGGATGGGGGTAGCTGGAGCTGGGTTTAAAAAAAGCAGAAAGCCTGGGGTTTGGTGGAGCGGGGTGGTGCATGTTTTTTCCCTCGTCAGCTGCGCATTTCTCTGTTTCTTTTCACTGGCTTTTTTTCCCCACTGAGGAGGCTGCCATGTGCTGTGACGTTGATGGGATGAGTGCAGACAGGGTACAGGGAGCTCGGCTTGTCTTGTCTAGTGTCTGCATAGTGTGCATCATCTCCAGCCACTGCTCCAATAAAGCTCAGATTAATTATGTATCTGGAAGAGTGGGAATTGATCAGCAGTCGACTTATCATCGGCGCAAAGTGTGTGTGAGAGAGGTCACTAGTAAGAAAAACAGTGATATTCAGTACATTCATGCATTAGTGTTTACAAACAACATAGACAAAACGTTATGTGTCAAGGAAGGAAGTGCTTTTTCACTTCAAAATAGTATCACTGTATATTTGGAAAGTTTAAATTTAAATAGAAATATATTTGTGATACTATGGGGTAATTGCATAGTCGAAACAGCAAAACTAGGAGCGGCTTCATACAAGTGTGAAAGGTATAGCAACAAACAAATATATATAAATAAAACAACCTGGCCAGAGCAAAACGATGCCAAATAAATAAATAAATAAATAAATAAATAAATAGATACAAATAGATAAATACATATAAACTATGCTGATGAACAGTATGTGAAATAGTAAAAAGGCATATAGCAAATTGTATCATTTAAATTGCCATTACTTAAAATGGGAATCCTTCCTGTATTCAAAATAGCCTATGAAACTGACCTAATTGGGTTAAATTACTAATTACTCTGAAATTGTATAATTTTACTGTTTTTGTGTATACTTACTGCCATTCACACACTGTGTGTGTCCATGAATGTGAATGGAGGAGACAGTAACAAGCTTTTGTCCATAGGCGCACCAAGCCCACACAAAGGCGACCCACTAGGAGAAGGGTCCTGCTCATGTACCTCCATTATTGCTCTGTGAAACATAAATGATTGGATTATTTGATGACAGCTTATTTCTTAAATCGGTTGCGGCACCATATGTGTCTAATGTGCGCTCTGCTCGCCATATGAGTGAATGCATAGCCCTGGGGTTTTAGAGGAGGCCAGAGCAGTTTTCAAACCTGGAGGGAAAGTCAGACATGCATATTGCCTTGTACAAAAGTGCATCCGACTGAAATGCAAGTGCATGTTCAAGGGAAAATCCTGCCATTACACTGTCTCCTCCGTCTTCCGGTTTTCGTTTAAATTAACAATGGCGCTTCAGGTGATGTTCGGGAGTGTCTTGGCCTCAGCAAACTTATCAAATCAGGCAGAAACAGAGCAGGGGAGGAAGACTGTTTCATTATGTCCATGGCTGTCCTGAGGAAGTGGTCTTGTTAACATAATTGGTGCCTGAGTGTTTGCCTTCTGGAGGAAGTTGTGCTGCTCCACAATTCAAACTCGGTATAACCAGTTCACAACCTGTGTCCCACATTCATCGCTGAAGCTTTGGTTGACCCGACTTAGGTCATGCTGGGACTGAAAACAACCACTGTATTAATCAAATGATGATGAAAAGAGGTAAGCTGGGTAAAAATATATATTTGCTAAAAAGGAAGCATTTTATTTAGAGGAGTTCTTAACAAACAGAGAGAGCCAATAAATGCTCAAACTTCATCATAAAACCTACTTCTATAATAGTTATATTACAACTTACCTGGTGTAAACACACAAGTATTTTTTTATATATATATATAAGAGTTACAGATCGAAGAGGCTGAAGATCCCGTAGGTCAAAGGTCAATGTTGCTCAGAGCTGCTCACTTTAATGAGGCCCTTGTCATGACACCTCACTCAAACCAGGGTTTTCATACGTCAAAAGATTGACTTGGAGCAATGCAAATGACCTTAAGGAACATGTAAGTCAAGTAAACATTCAAATCCCATTGAAGTGTGCCGCTATAGGAGAAATTGTATTGAAGTATAAAAGTTTGCCAGACTAATGGGCTATTTTTATTATTTTTTCTGTCAGATATCTTTTCCAACATTCAAAAAGATCATGTCCTTGTTAATTCTTCACATTAATTCATGAAGGTATGAAAGAGGTCACACAGTGGTCTGTGGATACAAGCCTGCCTTTCTCCAACTCTGAATAAAGCGTGCCACAGTTTCAAGGTTTGTAAAATTTCAGGAAAGAAAACTCGGCTACAACAAGAGAGAATTCTTCAAAGTTACACAGTAAGGCTTTTAACCTTGCCTTGTAGATGTCAACAGGCAGGAGAGGTGCCAGAGATACATTGTGTACCATGAAAATGCCAACAAAACACGCACACCGCTGTGGCTCGTAAACTGCTCCTGATTGGTCCATCCGCGGAAGCGACAAGAATGATTTGCTATTACCCTCCCCCTCCGAGTGCCTCTCGTCATACACTGATCTACAGTACATCCAAAGTCTTTGAGTCCAAAACAGACCAAAGAACAAAAGCACAGAAAAAATTGGATTGTGTTGTTTTGTGTCACAGTGATTAGTGGTAGACATTTTTGTGTGAAAAAAAAAGAACCAAAAGTCACCAGCCAAACCTGATCCAAAGACTTATTCGTATATATTGACACAGGCTAGTATCTGCATCATTGCTTTGTCTGTGGTGATTTGATGTTGTTTATTACTGTGAATAAGTGAAGCATGTGATTCTCCCGATAACCTCTGAGCCGTACGAGCTTTGGAACAGAGTGCAACACGAGCCACTCTCTCACAGCAGGTTTTTACATCCGTCTATGCGGCCTCATTTATGTGTAGTCAGTGTTTTCTAATAATTATTAAAGACCATGAAAGCCCACCCATTGCAATGTTGTGAATGGTACAATATCTCAAAATCAATCTACAGTATTGATAATATGTCTAGCTATTTCTGGCTGGATGTATTCAAGATTGCTATTGCAGGTTAAAGTAGGTCAGAGTGTCATGATGCTCATTTAGGGTTCATCTCTGTACATCCGTTCACACTTTCCCACATGTCACATAATTGGCCCTAATTGTTAAATTAACTGGTCGCTGATTATATATTAATTATTCTTTTTTTAAAAATCTCAATCCTTTATTTTGATGCATGTGCTGTTATAAAGACACAGCCAGTTTCAAGTGTCATGTTCAATAAACCACGGCGAAGATGGGACCCAATTAATATCATGAGCCGAAGCCTCAAACAGAAGTGGAAAAGAAAGTGAATCTAATGAGGATGTTTTTTAACAGACAGGATCAGATGAGATTAGCTCAGATTTAATTTGAAAAATGCTGCCTCCAGGGGATAACTTTGAGTGTGTGGGTAAAAATATAAATTAGTAACCTGTGGTAGTAATGCAAGTCTTCGACATGCTCTTTTTAGGGTCACAGAAACATACACTAGTTAATGTAGTTATTGGATGTTTTTTCAATATTGGGCAGCCCCAAATTTAAAATATATAAAAAGAGCTATGGTTGTTGACCAGTGTGTTTATTCTCAACCAGACAGAAAGTGCAAATTTAGTACAAATGAAAGTGGGAATAAAAATGCACAGCTCAACCTTGTAACCCAACTGGAACAAGCCTTGGTCTAGGGTATGAACTAGTCATGCACAGATATATCAACCCAACATCAGTATTGGCCAATATTTACAATTTTGACTAATATCGGAATCGGCCTGAACAGATGGATGATGTTACTCTGTTGTTCTTAAAGGATAATTTCTAATATTTAGGGTTAGAAACAATCAGAAAAAGAAAAGATCACCGGGAATGTCTTAATCAGGGTGACAAAATCCTATAGTTATTCATATTTTGATATCTGAGTTTACGGAATACGGGAATACAGGAATATATGGGAATTGAAGGTGTATCCCTATATGAAACAATTGATAAATCTCTCTCACTGTCTATCTCTCATGGCCTAGTACAGCTCTTCTCTCACAAGGCTCTCTGTTATAAACCTTCAGCTCACTTTACCCAGCACTAGTCTAGACTCCTCAAATTGTGACCTTATGATCCTCAGGGCCAAACTTAATGGGACACCAGAGTCCAGAGCGCCCCAACCAGCCAAGTGCATTAGTGCTACTCTCATCCGATCATATTCCGACCCATCTCAGAGACCCTTCACACCAACTAAGTCCAAATGTGAGGTGGCATTACTGGCCCAAGACCTGCCCGAGTTTACTCATGGCCTGGGGTCATGTGGCTGGACTGACCAGTGTCTGTGTGTGGCCTGGGGGGTTAGAAACAGCAGAGAGAGAGAGATAGACTGACCGATCCAGAAAGACCAGTGTAGACTGACGTGAAATAGTCACATGACCTCAACCATGACTTCTGTGAACCAAGAGATAGACCAGGGAACATCTGGAGCACATCACTGTGAAGAAGAGACTATCTTCAACTGAAGCAGTATATAATATATATAATAAAATATACGCTGTAGAAAAGTAATATTAGTGCTATGTTCCAGTTGCCCTCGGAGCTTAGAGTGACAGAATCTCTGAGTTGAAGTGTTCCAGTTGTTCCAACTCAGAAATAAACAAATCTATAACGTTTACAGCTCCACATAGCAGTTAGCAATATTATTATTATATTAGCACATTTTGTAAATTTGTGAAATACACCCAACGGCATGCTAACAGATACTCGGTTGACAGTAGTAAATGGCTCATATACAATTAAGTTGATTAAATATTATACATTATATATACAGTCATATATTTCTTGTTAAATAGGGCGCCGGGTTGCTTTTTACAGCTTGGAACTCGGAGTACAACAGGAACGCACCAGGACAAAAGCTTGCCTTACTTAACTTCCTTTTTTCAAAACTTTCAAGCATCATTCAACAAATCAGAATGACCAAGCTATGAAAAGTTGTGAAGCTTATGGTGCGTTCCAGTTGTGAGGTCGGAGGCAGCCATCTTGCAAACATTATTTCTTCACAGCTTTCTGCATCAGTTGACCAGAACATCAGAGCTCAGCCAAGTCAACAGCAGCTAGTGAATGTGGTGGGCTCACAGTGGTGCAGATCTCCCTCTAATGTATGTATGTTGACTAGTCCTTTATCTGATTGGGTTACCACACACGGTCTAACCTTTTTAGATTTTACGTCACATTGAATGCTTGAGATCCTGGTGGGCAGAGGAGATGATAGACTCAGTGACCTCTGAATATGAAGGTATTTGCCACATTATGTTCGTCATCAGGACGTACTGCATGTACAGGCCTCATTTAGGCTCATGCAGCAACCGATTATCTCGGTTTTTCTGTGCCTTTAGGCGCAATTGAAGACGACCACATTTCTTCCAATTAAAGATTAGGGTTGAACACATCAGTTAAACGATGCATAAGAATTTAAAAGCTACTACTGCTAAATCTATATAATGCCCCTTGTGAGTGATTCATTGTACAGATAGTGCATCCAGAAAGTGTTCACAATTTAATGTTTTAGAGCTTTATTTAAAATTAGATTCAATTTATTATATGTTTTAATAATTTTTCATCTGGAAGGACTCGCAAACAAGTCATTGAGGGAGTAATGAAGGGTGCTAAATCTAAACAAAAACAGTGTTATACAATGTCCAACAGTAAGGAGCTCAAGCACCTTTAGATGAAAAACTTTAGAAAAAGATTTGAAGCTGGATTTCTTTCAGAAGGTGGTTCTATAAAGCACTGAGTGTAGCGTGAGAAAATGCACTTCCATGTTTTCAGTGGATTTTTGTTGCTTAACAATATATATTTGTGCATTTACATAATTGTTGGCATGTGATGTCGATTGATAAAAAACTTGATTGACATTGATTGATTTAAATTCCAGAATGTAAGGCAACACTATTGTGAATACTTTCCAGATGCCCTCTACACACACTGGCCAATTTATTAGATAACTATTATTATTTCTATAGCACTTTTCTAAACAAAGTGGCAACCTGCTTTACAGTGCAAGCATATAAGGTAGACCTTGTTCATATTAATGAATATCTGGTGTGGTTCGGCTGCTACTGTCTGCTCTCTGGGGTAAAACATAGTTCATATACTGTATGTATCTGTAAACCTTAGAGATCTACATGGAAACCCTGGTAGATCAGTAGTTTCTGAAGAACTTGGACATAAAAACCCACACCAGTCAACATCCCTTAAGTAAATAATTTGTCTTCAACATTCAGAAGTTAGGTTTGCATTTCAGCCTAAAAGCACTGGGTTGGTGCATTGTTATTTACTGATTAGTTCCACTGGTCAACAGAATAAAGTGGACAATGAGTGTAAACTACCTCCCTCATACAATACCTGTCGTCTTTGTAAATCCTCACATGTACTGTATCTGTTTTGCTTTTTATTGCAAACCCATACATTGTGCTTTCAATTAGCTAGCAGGCCTTCTGTTTACAGGTTTTGTGCTCTAGGCTGTCGGGCCAGTGCAGCATGGCCTCCAGACTATTGTGTCCATTGATAATACATAATGAGTCATCCACCCATATGCAGCCGGCACAAGATGGACACAGAGTTTAACAAACACTCAGCTTGTCCCTGGTTTGTCCTCAGTTGATTGATCCATTTATATATTTGAAAAACTTTATGGTCTGAATATTGGTGCACGTTGGATGAAGTGGTGGAAAGCTTAGAGAGCATTCAACACAAGGTCAAGAACCCAATTAGGTGCACTTTACAGGCCTGCATAGACATTCATAGACCAGGAGTAAATAAATAAACAAGCTCTGGTGTATGCTTGACCAACAGATAACAATAGAACTGAACTCAAGCCTCAGTCATAAAGTTAGCTACGTTCTTAAAGGGACCCTATCTGTAATTACTGCAAAAATTGTGTATTTATGTACATACTATACTAGGAATTATTTCTATACAAGCGAATCTAGAAGCACAACGCAAGAACACAGCTGAATTCATGTCAATCCAGCTGTAACATTAAATTGACCCTATCTATTAATATGTATGTCCATTACCACCATGATTAATTGTGTTATGTCAAAAGCACCCTTTATCACTTGCTTTCATCTGCATCAGACCATGCAGCATTATCATGACACACAGACCACAGTTATAAATTGATCAAAAAGATGCAAGATAAAACCAGCCTTTGTTGGTTCTTAAAATGTCCGTCAGGAGGACAAGCTCAGGTGGGCTCTTGAGCAGTTAAGGAGATAACACAGGGGCTACATTTACATGCCGCAACTGATGCAAAAAGGGACCACCTTGCTGGTCTTTATGGATCAAAGCGAGCTGGTTATTAATGGCTTAGCTCCACATGCACCTCCTCAGTTCAATCAGCTGCATGCATTGGAAATATAACATGTAAACAGGGCCCTGACCACATGCTGAAGAACACAAGAGCAAGAACGTCCTTTAAAAAAGCCGTAACAACCAGAAGCCTCTCACAATTAATTAGGCAATATATTGAGCTCAAGATGTAATATCCATGTTAATTTAATGGGTTATGTCTGGTTGCAGAGGAAGAAGAGGGACAAATTGCTTTGATGTTCACCAAAGTTGACAGAAAATCACTGGAATAAACAAATTACAGAATTAATGAAGATGTAGGAAACAATACAACACACACACACAGGGCAATAACTTAAAATACATGTCTCTACTGCATAGGGCAATGCTGGTCTGTAGTGTGACACGAGATCCATAGAGGTACTATACAGGGGCATAGCATCAGACAGAACAGCCAGTGCCGTTAGACGGGGTCCCAAGAGGTGGAGGGACCTACTGGGATAAACCAGGACTAAAACAGATCAGGATTAATCCAGGACAAAGAAGGACTAAAATGGGACTAGAATTATACCGGGATTGAAGCCTGCCACCTTACCATGCAGGTACCAAGCAAAACATATCAATATAGTTAGACTCTACTGCTGTTCTGTGCAAATATAACACTGTTGGATATTAGCTTTGCATACGTTAGCACAAAGCCTAAACAACTGTAGTAAAGTGTAATTGAATTTTATGTTTTTCTCCACTTTGATGAGGTCATTTTTTTCAGTCTGACTTGTTTGCATAGTGGAGCAGGAGTGAGGGATTGAGGTCACATGCAAATGTCGAGTTGTAATATTTTCAGCATGTGTTGATCCATCTGGAGCCAGGGCAGAATAAAATTAAGGACAAGACTACAGCATGTGCTGACGTTCAGAGGCGACAAAGACATGCTTCAGTGCTGAAGGCAACATATTACCATAAAATGAGTGAAAAAAACATTGTAAAAATGGCTTATTTAGATATGGTTGCCCAATATCTGTTTACAAATAGTAACAGTCAAATGAATAATAGTGTTGTATTGGACCTAAATAAGTGAAACTAAAGATGTTCAAATGTGTGAGGGGCCTCAGTGCCGGTTTTCATTGTCTGTCTTTAGTCCTGGTTCAGTCCTGATTTAATCCTTATTTAGACCTGGTTTGGAGCTAATTTAAACCTGTTAAGTCCTGGTTAAGATGTGACTTTATTTATTTCTGAGATGCATCTGTCCCTGTTCAGAAGTGCCCTATTTTTACAATACAGTGCATTACAATCTGCCTGTGCTCCTTGTGTTGCAGATAAATGAATTAAGGCCGGCTGTGAATCGTGATCACACATGTCAGCTCTCATATAAACGCACAAGTGCACGGCCTCGTCTAATTATGGTAAAGTTGTCATGGCGTTGGTGCTCCTGCTTGGTATCTGCGCGTGGTACCCGCCTCAGAAACAACAGGCTGTCTGAAACCTGCCCTGAGACGCTCTGGGGCTAAAACCTGTACCACCGAGGCCTCACGAACTGACTGTGACACAAACACGTCTGTTTTAATTAACACACAGACACTCACGGCACCAAGCTGCTAGAAGAGTCATGTCCTCTTACAAGTCTGTGCATCTTCAACACCAGCAAGACAGCTACTAACTATATACACAATAAAAGTTCACTTGGATGTCTTTGCAGAAATTAACCTCACTCTGTCTTCTGTCTTCAGATCTGATAACCCAATACCAGTGTACATAACTGTTACTTTTTTGTATTGTAGATGGATTCCTTTCTCACAATGACCAAACCACAGGATAAAAGCTATTCTTGTCAATTGTTGTTTATTGGTTTATGTGTTTAAGGTGCAAGACAGCTCAAATTATATTGATTTTCCAATACAGGTGGCCCTTAATGACTTTGATCACACTGTACAATTACATGTGGGCATCTTCAGAAAACTGTAGACTTTTTGACTTTTTCAAATTTGTGCTTGACCCCCATTTTGTAGTATTTACTTGACTTGCTTGTACTTTTATCTAATCCCCAGGAGTTAGTTTTGCTGCAAAATTCCGGTACTTTCTTTATTCACCTCCTATACTGACACGTGTTTGGAAAGAAAGATAATGCAATTGCTGGAATAAACAATTCTTTGTTCTTGTGTACAGAACAAAATCCTTGAAGAATAAACTATGGTCTAAACAACCCACTGCTTCGTAAATAAAACTTACATTGTTCAACAAAAAAATGTTTTTTTTCTTCCGAAGGTCCATTACAGACTCACCATTGTACACCACCATTGTATTGATTTCTTTCAGGCTTATTGTCAAGGTATAGTTTGTAAATAACACCGAGCTAAAGACGCAGTGGTTAAAACATGGCCTAGATGTTAATCTTTCTTTAATTAGCTCTGAACCAGGCGCACTATTCTTCAAAAAGAACAGGCTAATATACCATATACCAGCTATAGGTAATGTGCCTTAATGCTATGATGATCCCATTTGTGCAATTACATCTAATTACGCTATTCACTTAGTTTCATTCTCTGTCACTACTAAAGCACAGGAAATAAATGCCTAACACAAAGAAGACAGACAATATGGTGCCATTACAAATATATGTATGTGGAGATATAGCTGGTAAATTACCAGGGAGTGAATGCAGATTATCATTGCACGTATGGTTCGAACTTGTGTCATTATCTGGTACAATAGCAGTAATGGATGAGTCAATGGAAGAAAATGTTCTTGCATGAAATAAAGAATAAAAGAGAAGAAGAAAGAGGCTTATAATTGGAAGTGATTGCCATTAGGGTAAAGTCGGTTAAATGTGTGTGTTAGAGGGCCCTCTGCTGGTGCTGAACAAAATAAAAAGTGGGTTTCAGATGCTCACCCAGAGAGAAGCTACAGTATTTTAGACATAACTTCAATAACAGCTAAAACAGGTTTAAACTAAGTCTAAATTGTGTCCAAACAAGCACCATATCATGATGTATCCACATCTAAACCAGGTCTAAACCAAAAAATAAACCAATATAATGTTCAAATCAAGTCTAAACCAGCTTACAATACTATGCAGACAAATCAGAAATGTTGAGATAGAATGATTTTGTTACAGTCACCCCGAAAACAGACAGTAGAATATTTCTAAAACGTGTACAGCCCTGGTTCTACAGGACAAGCTGTTCACTGTCAGGGCCATGCTGGAGGTGAGAATAGGGAGGGGTACAGTGCATATCAGATGTTGGGGGTTTGGACAGGCGACACTCCCCGGGGGCCTTTACTGATTGGCACTCATCACAAGGTCTGAGCAAGGTGCCATTCAAAGTGAGACTGTAAACAAGGTCAAAACCATGTGGTGTTGCAGCGGCCAGCAAGGTGTCAGAGAGGTCCGCGGGGTGGTGAGGGAGTCACATGATACGAGCAACAATTTTGGAATACATGATATTCAGCAAGTTATGTATTCTGTCCTATAGTAATCATTATTTTATATGCGCTAATTAATCATTGTTAATCATCTTTAGTTAGGATAAGGCACATTACAGGATACACTGGTGTGTTTATTTTTTTGTTAAAGTTTTTAATATGTTTTTCCCAATGAGCCAATTATTTAGAACATAAAAAAGTGTAGTAAAAATGAATCCTGACAGGTTGATTAATGCATTGAAATCACGTACTGTTTTTTGCATGGATATGTGGATGGTGGTGACACTGAGACATATTGACAAACTGTCTGATCGAGGGAGGCCCAGGGCGGTCTGTGATTTTAAAGAGAGGGGGTGAGGGACTGAAAGTGAGTGAGTGTCTCTGTCCTGAGGCCAGACGCTATCAGTCCTGTGAATAACTGGTTGTGGCTTCTCTATTGATTTTAAACAGGGACAGTCGCTGAGCTAAAAAAGTTAGACATCTACATAAGGTCTGTGGTGGCGTAATGACTGTCTGGACACTGAATAGTTCATTCAAGTCCCAAATATTGATTATATTGGGTTGACAAAGGTGGCACTGTTGAACCAAAAACAGACTTACATACACACATGATTTAAATAGTGAATTATTGTGGCATATAGGTTAATGCAATTTAAAATTCTGCACAAAGTAGCTCTGTAAAAAAAAAAGTTTAGATCACAAATTGCAATTATGTATTGTAACCACTAGAGTGCAATGCAGCACCATTTAGCTACTATGGGGACAGCACAATTGTATTTATGAAAATATTTTGTTATAAACCAGAATTATATTGTACAATAAACATGCTTTTACAGTACATATAATATTAAAGAACTTGTTTAGACAATCATTGGATCTTTTTTCATGGTTATTACCCATGGGCACTGGTTACATAAAGCTGTTGTGCATTAGGAAGGAGACTTTATTACAGGCACATTGACAAATGTAACTTGTTGTGAAGAATCCCTGAATAAAATATAATTAAAAAATTATGCTAAATGTTATATAGCAACATTTTAAATCCCTGCATGGTGTGTCACAGTCATTTTATAGTTATATCATAATCATAAAATCGTAATATAATTGTCATGTAGATATTGCACATATACATTCCTACCACTTATGGGCCTGTGATTGTCCAGTGTTTTAAAGTTTACAGGACTGCACACACATACTGTCATCAGGCCAGTGATAGGAGTCCACTATATACTCCTCATAGTCAGTGCTATAGACAAGTGACTTCAAGTAGGCTTCTTTGTCTGATGGCTCAGGGTGAAGTGTGGCCATTTTGTTCTTATAGGCAAACTCTATGATCTGCAAAGAGTAATAAGACATTAGTATACTGTAAATATGTGGTTGGATTTAAAGTCAGAGTGTAGCCTTTACTTTAGCTGCCAGTTTGAGAGACACTTCCCGAATGGAGCTGAGAGGAGGATACAGTCTGCCCTCAGACAAGTCCTTCTCAGTCACCTGCTGAACAAGAGCCTGGAAAACACATCAGTTATTGTCAATTCTGTATTGTGTGATGGAAATTATTGTCAGCTAAATCTGTGCACAGATGGCTTTCATATAACGTATTACCATTTGTTTGGGTTTGTTAGTACCATATATATCTTTTAATGTTTACCTCTGCTGCTACGAGGAAGATCTCCTCACTAACATGTCGAATACCACACGCTGTGATGCCCAGACCAACACCAGGAAAAATATAAGCATTATTCCCCTGACCAGGAAACAGGGTTCTTCCATTAGGCAACGTGACTGGGTCAAAAGGACTGCCACTGGCAAAGATGCCCCGACCCTGGAGCAATATAATAGAACAACATTATTACCAAAGTGCTTTCTTTCTTCATATGGTTTTCTCTTCAGTCTGTACCTCTGTTAATCCATAACATTGCTCAGCAGTGCACTCAGCTTTACTTGTGGGGTTGCTCAGAGCAAATATAATGGGAGTCTCATTGAAGGAAGCCATATCTTTGATTATCTGCTCAGAAAATGCTCCAGCTACAGCCGCCACACCTGCAACATAGATCACAGGACAAAAGCAAATCCAGTAAACTGTATGTTGTATTTATAAAAGGGGCAATGAAGAGTTTTACAGATATTGAGTACACATTGGAAATCATATTTCTGTTTTTACCAATGATGGCTGTGGGTTTGATCTCATGAACCACATCCTCCAGTCTCCTCATCTGCGGGTGCTCGTGGGCGAACCTCTCCTTTTCATGTGTCAGGTGGTCTCGACCCTAGGGATTTACAGAGGGAGGATACAGAGGGGGCACATCAGGAATAACCTGTTATTGCCTGTAAATACTTTTATTTGACATAAAAACATAAAGAGAAGAAGGATTGAGCGAAGGAGGAAGAAAGCAGAGAGACTGACTCAAAGGACGTCCAGACGTGATGAGTAAGACAGAGACAAATCATGAAGAGGTTTGATGAAAGAGCTTTAAGCTCAGCTAAGATCAATATCAGAAAGTAAACCAGATGTAAAACAGATGACAATGTTACACTCTAGAGCAGTGGTTCTGTATTAAAGTTCCCTTTTTTTATTTCTTGCGTTAGACCTGAAATTGTGCATATTTTGACCTGTTTTAGACCAATCAGATGTTGTATCCCCAGCACTCTGAACACACCTTGACAATAAGGCCTTTGGAGTCCACCATCCAGATCTTTTTTACGGCCTGTTCCTTTTCAAGCCCCTCTTTCTCCATGGCCATAGTGATGAGCTCTGCAATACCCATCGCTGCCTGAGATCAAAAACCAAAGAGAAGGCGAGAAACATGGTAAGTAGACATACGTATAGCAATGAATGATGTCAAAGTATCTGTATGGTTTTGACTGATTAACTAGAGTAAAGTCTATTGAGGTGAAGTGATGGCATTAGAATTTTTCATCATCTTCCATATATGATTTTTAGCCACAGTATTCAGTGTTCATTTAGATAAACAATAACACAAGCTTTAATTACCATATGCACAGTTTGAAAAAATACACTACTTTGCTGTCACATTTTATAAGCATATTAACCCATACCTCTCCTGCTCCTTGGAAGACAATGGTATGGTCACACATTTTGCTCTTTGTGATTCTTAGAGCGGCCAGAAGCCCAGCTACTGCCACTGCAGCAGTGCCTGATGGAAAGATCGACACTTCATTTCCGCCAGTCTTTCTGTATCTTTTGATTGGTTAGCACAAATATGGGATCATATGTATTACCTTGAATGTCATCATTGAAAGTGCAGTATTTGTTGCGATACTTCTCAAGCAAACGGAAAGCATTTATATTTGCAAAGTCCTCAAATTGAATCAGACAGTCCATCCCATATCTGCAAACAGAAAATAAGTTAAAAAAAACACTAACAATTTTCACTTCAACACAAATGAGAGGTAGTGGTAAGCTATATCTCTAGCCACAGCTGCCCTGGTATGGCTAAAAGAGACATGGCAAATATACCATGCCATCGACCGCTCTGATCAAATATACCAATGGCCAATTACCAAATGTATTGCCCAAGAAAACTAACGCAGGAATCAAACTGCCAACATCTGTTTAGGGAAAGGCCTGCTCTACCACTTGAGCCACAGCTGCCTTGAAATGTACAAAGTTAAACAAAGCAACTTTTCAAGAATTAACGTGAAACCATTTATTGTGGACAGTAGGATTTGACAAGCTGACCCCAGCTTTCTCCACTTTACAAGTACGCCTCATAATAATGAGGTCAAACCTTCACAAAGACAGGGATCACAGCAACCACATCTGACAAAGTAGAACACCCACCAAACTTCCCAGTAAATCAGCAGTGGGCAATTTTACAAGATTACTGTGGGACCACCTATAATATACAGTCATCATCAGTACATCGGAGCAATAGCTTAAGGCAGTGTTAAGTCTTCTTAGCCAGCACACAAGATAAGCGCAGTTTTATGGTCAGTCTGCTAATCACATCAGCCTTCATAAGTTCCCATGGACATTAGCTATAGAATTTATGTCTAGTTTTTAAGTAGGGTTAGCAACAGGTGCTAATATGTTATATAAATGCTTTGAGGTCATTTTTATTTCATTTTTGTCCCTATATAACATTTGCCTTCTCCTTCAAAAGCCAAAGCCACCTACGTATGTACTCTGTTTTTCCACTAAAGCACTTTTCCATTGGTTCCTTTGCAAATCTGCTCAAAAGTTTAGCACTACGATGAGACGGCTTAGAGGAAGTGGTCCTATATTAGAAAGGCAGCATACTTCTGATGTAATAAAATGTAATATCCACAAGATTAAAGGGGGTTCTTTGAAGGGTCAGAGACTGTGATGGTTGATACCCAAACCAACAGCTCAGCAGCAGTGTTGAGGAGACAAATGTGCAGAGGCGGGTAGAGTAGCCAAACATTTTAAGTAAGAGTATTGTTACTTCAAAATAATGTTAGTCAAGCAAAAAATAAAAAGTACTCATTCAGATAATTACTCAAGTAAGAGTAGAAAAGTACTGGTGAAAAAAACTACTCAAGTCCTGAGTAACTGTTAGTAAGCGTAATGTCAGATTATTTGTTTAATTTTGTGGTAATCTGGCAAAAAAATAAAAGGATAATAAACAGATTTTGATATTTTCAAAAGATAAACTAAAAATGAAAATAATATTTTCAAAAATTAAGGCACAAGGAACAGAATTTCCACATCATCACATTTTTCACATAAAGCTGTTCTTACATGACACACAGAGGAGGGTAAAAGTACTCTTACTCTTTCTAGATTTACAAGATTTTACTCGAGTAAGAGTACAGTTACTTCAAAATATTATTACTCAAGTAAAAGTAAAAATTATTGTGCAGTAAAGCTACTCTATGGAGGACAGGTTACTCAAGTAAATGTAACTGAGTAAATGTAACTGAGTAAATGTACTCCTACTTCTGCAAATGTGTTTTCTATGAAGCAAGAGTCAACACAAAGAAAAAGAAAAGCCAAAAATGGAGCTGTAAAGTTTTCTTTGTTCTGAGTCTGTAGGACACATAGACAGGGGGTGGGCGAGGATAACTGCAGTCTTGCAACCTCACAAACACAGCCTCATTGGTTTAGGTTTAATACTTAAGACAACGCCTTCTTTCTGGTTATTCCTGTTACGGGGTCGCAGGTGTTTAGAGTCTCTATGGGCCTTAGACGGAGCACATCCAGAACAATGGTCAGTTAGTTGCAGGGATGACATGGAGACATACACAGACATTCATTCACTATAGAGACAATTTTGAGTTATCAATTCCCCTAAAACATGCAAATCATTGGGCAGTGAGTGTAAACTGGGGAGAACCCATGCTCTGTATCACAGGGAGGACAGGCAGACTCCCTTCAATGAGTTTGTGTGTAGGCTGGCCCGAGTATTCAACCCACAACCTCCTTGCTCAATTTTTAAGCATTGTTTTGTTACCTAAGCTTCACTGGATGGATGCAAACTTTCACAAGGATAAAATAACTACCATATTTTACGCACTATAGGACACACTGGATTATAAGGTGCACTGTCAATGAATGGGCTATCTTTTTTCATTTATAAGGCGCATTAAGCGAAACAAAACAGTCAAACAAGTCAGTCAGTCAAACTTTATTAAACGCGTTCACAATAACTGTCAACATTGTTCAATTGTTCAAACGTTAATGGCCGTATTCACAATAACTTTCAACATTGTTCAGTTGTAACACATTGTTCAGTTGTAACAAAAAAAACACAGTCTGGTACCGCTAAATCAAACGTTAGCGTATTCACAATAACTTCAATTTATTCAGTTATAACACGTCGTAAGCGTGTCTCTTGACAGGTGCCATTTTACACTACTATTATTACGGTGAAGCATAGTACCGGTATGTATTACTCCGCGACGCTCCTGACTCCCGGAGCTTTGTAGTTTACCGAAGTCGTGCCAAAACATTTTGACGGAGTGCCGTGTGACACAAAATCGCTTGGAGGTCAGTAAACACAACCAGAGTTAATCCATATATAAGGCGCTCCGGATTATAAGGTGCACTGTTGGTTTTTGAGAAAATTAAAGGCTTTTAAGTGCGCCTTATAGTGCGGAAAATACGGTAATTGTGTTATTAGAGTATAGCATTTTACAATTCACTTTTCCCATAGCAAAATAAAAAAAGTTAGCAAAGCAGCATTTTTTTTATTTGACAATGTGTGTGCGTTTCCTAGAACAAAGCTTCCTCTGGCCATTCATGTCACCTCAATGAGCTAAGTCTGCTCATTGACAACTTTCTGAATGGATGTCTAAAATCCTTCAATGCTTCTCTTTGCCAGCTGGATCAAAATGCTCCAGACAAAGACACGGGATGTACTTTTGTTTCTGGGCTCAAGATGAATAAATATGAGGCACACCCAGGTGAAGGGAAACACAGGAAAGACTGCATTGCATAGAGCTCATATAGAAAAGGCTTTGGCTCATAGAAAATACGCTACAGCTTAGCACAGTCGTTGCTAGTAAGCTGTTCACCTTTTACTAATCCACATACACAGATGTTTGTTCCAAACAGTCTGCATGTTTGTGTGCATCGATTTGCATACGTTTTGCCTTGAAGTAACTCTCTACATTTATCCAGGCTTGGGCTAACACAAAGACTACACTGCATTGTGACCTCCAATAAATCTGTATGAAGTTATAAAGTGGATTACAGTAACTAAACCTCTATGTTATTTTTAACTTTCAGTCAGTGAGATCATTTTCCACACTATTGTCCAGGGCTTAGCTTTTGGCAGTGACAGTTGGGGCTGCACTGGGACTAGTGGGAATAGTGGGAAAACTGGGATCATTGTAGACACAGTTGCCTAACGAAGCTATGGTTGTGTTTGTTTTACTTTTTAATTTTTTAATTTTAACATTTTCCTGCTTATAAATCCTTGATGCCATTTGCACAAGGATAAAAAAGGTGGGGCACTGGGCTTCACCTTTCCTCCTTTTGTATTCTCAACTTTTATATGATTCATGATTTATGAACCCCACAATAGTAGGGCCTAGATCAGGTCATTGTGCTGGTGCAAAACCTATAAATGCCTGTGGTAATATTAATGACTCAGACAAAAATAGTGAGACATGAGACGTTTTTCGTGTGGCGGTTCACTTAGACGATTTGTGTTTTGTCTGGTTTAATATTATAAAAGACAGCCATAACGTGTGCCTGGAACCTTACAGGAAGTATCAAGTTGGGCTCAAAGCTGTAGCCGGTACGGAGTAGGTGGAAGTACAGCTGATAAAGCAGAACCATGCAAACCACTTTGAACAGCTTTGGAGTGAATGAGTTGTTCCAGGGTGAATGAAGATACATACAAAATGATCTGGTTAATGAATTAAAACTAGGCCTACACTGTGGTATATCGGCGAAACGGCCCCATACGTCTGCCACAACTGTGTACAGTAAATATACACTAGCCCAGATCACTGTGCCAAAATTAATGCGATTTTGTTTATGCTCAGCAAGATTAATTTCAATTCAAAATGGCCAACTTCCTGGACATAATAATATTTTATGTTGGGTACACTGTGGAGAATCACTGTACCAAGTTTCATTGCTCAATGTGCCAAAATTCACACAAATTTATGTTCAGCAGGATTATTGGCTCAATTAATGTGCATCAAAACATTAATTTGTGAATTATTTAATTGTCATTAATCGAGGATGTACCAAACTCAATCCAGTTCTGCATCTTCATGATATGTACCTGTGTGCAACAGTTGAAAAAGATCCAGCAGAGACATTTTGAGTTATTGCGTTCACAGTTTTGGCCCGTTATTAATTAATTACTTAATTAATTAATTACTTAATTAATATTCATTGACGAAGTGCCCAAATCTATACAGTTTGCATATGGTATGTACCTGTGTGCAAATGTTGAAACTGATCCGGCAATTCATTTTTGAGTTATAGCATTCATAGCTAGGATCTGCGGACGCGGACCAACGTGATTCCATAATATCGTCATTTCGCCACATATAGACTGGAATAAGAATGTAGTTTTAGAGAAATGTACAAAATTTCTCAAAAATAATCCTTCTCAAACATCATAAAGACAACTAGACCCTTCCCATGTTTGTCACGGTCTGGGGGCGGGGCCTCCAATGACCCTGAACACATCTGATGATGCCAGTTACCTCTATAGCGCCCCCTATAGACTCAAAGAAGAATGTAGTTTTAGGGAATTTTATCAAATCTGGCAAAAACATTCTTCACAAACATCCAGACAAATAAAAAAGTCAAATAGACTTAGGTTTGGGGGCAGGGCCTCTTCATTGCTCGTTAACAATATAAAAACCCTTAGAAATCACACCATGTCTGATTATGGTGCCCGTTGGTGACAGTTGTGGCAGACGTATGGGGCCGTTTCGCCGATATACACCTTGTTGTCAGGGACAACAGCACAGGCCTAGTTATGTATGTATACATTATAATTATTAATATAAAAAGGCAACACTAATTAGAACATGTTCATTGCCTATGAATGTAACCTTTTGTGAGAAACAATTAAAGATTGACAATTTAGCACTTTATGTTATATTTATTTTTTAACTTGATGGATATGTTGTACCTAGCAGTGCTGTATATAGAAAATATCATGTACTTGCATTTAGCCCAGCACCAGTATGAGACGGAATTCAGGTTCAACATCTAGGTTCAATAGTTTATCCAATGCTTAGATAAAATGACCTCATCCTTTTCATTTAAAAACATCAGGAAATGCATGTATCCAAGTGTAAAATCTATGCTCTTCGATGTGTATAGAGCCAACGAAGGTCAATGCAGTTCTTTTGCTGTTGAGTAAGGCCTGGTCTCTAAGCATATCCTCACTGTTAATATTCAGCAGTTTCCCAGCTCCTCATAATAACACACTTTATATTGTAGTAGGCTGAACGGTGAATATGTCAGCCTTTCAAGCAGTCACAAACGCATTCATCTTGTTGACTTTTAATAATGCTTTCAGGCTAAATGGGCCTTGAGACATATGAATATTTACCAAAAAAATGCTTTGTTGAGAACTAAAGGTTTTGTAAGTGCGGTCTCTCTGTCATAACAAAATCCCTAATGACACAACTTGGGGACTATAGGCAATTTTCTGTGGCACCTAACGTTCAGATCTGCCTTACCCTTTTGCCCCATCGGCTTGTTTGTGTGATGATATGAGTGTTGTGGTATGAATAAAACATCAGCAGCGCAACAGAAGGGAACAATTATATTTAAAAAAGACATTAATAGTAATTACAGAATCGCTGGTAGCTCCCTTTAGGCTACCAGAATAGAGATAGTCCTGGGCGCTTCAACAGTTAGCATGCAAAAATTACAGGGTACTAGTCTGTGTTCTCCTTGTTTGCTTTAGAGAATGCCGTAGATCTATTGTTCTCAAAGTTTTCACATCACCCTTATGTTATCAGTACCATCCAATTTTAGGCTGAAATCAGATTGGGTATAAATCTAATTTTAAATCAGGAACTGGGGCTAGACCAAACTAGATCAAAACATTACCTAACAGAACCCTAACAGAACCCTATCAGAACCCTAACAGAATAAAACAAACAAAAAAAACAAATCTAGTCTCGAACTGCAAAAGAAAAAGTAGAGAAAGAGCCCATGTACCAACAGTAGAACCTCTACCACAGTTTGAGAAACACTGACCATAGGAGAGTGAGTGTAGCCAGGGAGGCAGTAGAAGTTATTACTAGATATAAAGTTGTTGCTATATTTGCAGGAAAAGGTCATATCTTGGAGATCGTAAAATTAGCTATTATATTACTGCTGAGCATCAAATAACAGATCCCAGACATACAGTATCAAAGGAAAAAAATGAAACAGATTATCTCCATCCCTAATTTTTAGTACTTGAAGCATTATTTACTTACACTTAGATACTTACATTAGCCTGTATGATGACCAGGTATCGTGTGACCTCCTCGTAGTTGAGTCTCTCTCGTAGCACCACAGACCCAAACAGTGTCAGAGGAATGTCAAAAGTCCTGGTGGTCTGAAACACAGAGAGCCCAGGTCAGAAGTTCAACTTTGTTTTTAGGATTTATTCATATTTTGATATTTGTCCAGCCGTCTTTTTGTATGCTTCAGCAAATATATCCTTGGACCCCTCAAACCACAAAGGGGCTTAAAATGATCCACGCTGGAGTGCGATAAGCCTTGCTGCTGGCCTTAAAACAAGAAGAACAACGAACATGGCTTTGACTGTAGAAATAACATTTGTAATGCTAGCAGGTACATCATTGGAGATTTAAAAAGTAAAAAATGTTGTTCTTTTTCTCTGCTTTAGGGATGAGGCGGCCCTGATGTTGTTATTCATGGCAATGTCATAATCCCTTTTATTTTTAATCTTATATATGCAGAACTCTTGATGTTTTCAGATGTACACACTTCAAAATGTAATAACAATATAGACACTGATGTAATCAAACTTACTTTTTCTATGAGGATGTTATCTTTGTTTTGATTGACGCTACTAAGCTACCTGCTTCTGTAACCACTAGCCTGCCATTTTTGTTATTGCTCTAATAAATAGATTGGCCGCTTTAGCCTTTCCAGTCTTGCAATTTTATTAATGGTTAATGTAAAAAAAATATATCAAAGATGTTTTGAGAATAATTCTGAGCATACAATAAAATGAAACAATAGTGGTCTTTTCTGCAACATTTCTGTAAGGACCTAAAAATCAACAATTTTACCGTTATTCATGTGTACATTAAATAAACATACAATGTGAGGTACATTCACTAATGTTTCCTAACCAGGCTCTGATATTACCTACATGTAGCAGAGAGGTTGTCATTTGCTAAAATCATCTCCATTTCTCATATTTTGTGATATTTTAAGACTAATGCTAATTTCGCCATTGTTAATGTATTATGGCCTTGCCTCCAGTTGCCTCCATTCGGGAATTTAGAACATTCTGTTTACAAACTTTGAAAGGGTCTATGACATATTTTTAACCATATCGTCACCCTTACACTGGGCCAATACAAGAAGACTACATGGTCCACTTACTGGGTCTGAGTTGTTGTACGAAATGGTGTACTCTATTTGTCCGTTCGGCCCATCGTCAATGTCTGTCGCTCCATCGCTCCCCCAGAAATCAGAGAAAATGGTGGTTCCTACAGGTGTCAGCTGGAAGTCAAAGAGAAACACAAAATCAAGCTCACGGTATCTTTGACATTGGATAACCTCTTTCTTTGTTTATTTTGGAAAAAGAAGGGCTGCAAAGATGGATAATCGGCATGGGGCAAGGGTAAGGAGCGAAGGCATTTAGAAATGAAATATCCAGAAGATCTCAGTGTCATAGTGAAGACAAACTAAAGTGCAGTTTCATCTTTATGCTCAAATGGGGCTTAAGAAGAAAAAACAGCTTGAAAAGTGTTACAGGCATTTGGTGGAGAAATAAAATGAAAAGTGAGCAGCATGGACACTTCTGACTGCAGCCTGCCTCGCTTCAATGGCCACTATCTGCACGAAGTTTGAAACAGAAAGTTCACAAGAAAAAGATGTACATTAATTTACTCTTACTTTACTTTTATATAATCAAGTGCATAAACAGAATACAAACATGTGGAGTTAGAAGCCATTTTGTTTTTGTCATTAAATTTAACATGTTTTATATAGAAGGTAATGGTGAAGGTTGTCATTCATCCAGGTAGAGGTCATTCTGAAAGTTGCCCTTTTTCAACTTTCAGAATATATAGAAGATAGAATAGACATTGTGGGTTCAATCCTCAGGCCGACTCACAATATCTAGAGAAACGTTTGCGTGTCCTCACTGTTTGACCAAAGGTTCCCTCCAATATCCTTCCACTATCCAAAGAGAAATAGCGATCCACAATTGCCAGTCAGTGTATATAAACATCAGCAACTACCTGGTCTGAGGCCCATAGTTATTGGGACCTGCCTGCCGCCCATAAGAATAAGATAACTTCATATATAGAAGGAACAATCAAAAATGTTTGGCTGACAATTATAATTAGCATATTTTTAACGACTTGTTTTCATTTATTAAAAAATAGTTCTCAAAAGTAATGAAATGATTTTCTCCAAATGAATCTTTATTAAAGACTGTATTAGGATATGATTTTCTGAGATAATTGTAATCCTTACTCAATTTGTTTCACAGGCCTCAGGTAATTTTCCAGGCTTTTTTTTTCACCATATTTTACATTCTTTGGTAATTTCTCCCAAATACTGGCAGCACAGTACCTTCCCCGTTGGATTCCAGCCTATGCATTGTAGAAAACAAATAAGACTAATTGGGTTTAGTGTTTATACCAAATGCATTTAGACACTGCACTGCACAGTTATTATGTTTTGGCTTTCAGGGACAAACTTACAAAAGTTTATTTTTAGCAGTTAACCCTTTTCCTACTCTTCATTACTAAAACTTCTCTGCAGAGTTGAGTTTTGCAATTGCCATGATGCAACAAGTACTTATACTGGCACTTTTGTAGTCAACCTGTCTTGGCTTATAGAGAAGTATAGAATTTCAGCTCCCTGGTACTCCTTTCTAACTTGTATCCCACCTTTACTGGGACCTTTTCACCACAGTATACAGTACTAAAAACTATGGGCCTTAGGAGGGGGTACAATTGTAAAAAAATTGTTAATAGTCACGGCTGAGATTGCCAATTTTAAACCTTATTTCATTACACTTATAGGAAACCACAATATTACAGCTTCATTATATATCGTGCTACAAAAATAGCATTTGGTGAATTGAACATGTGCCACTGAACATGAAAGCCGCAAACTTCCCCAACTAAATGTGCATTGGTTTGTGTGTTTTTGTGTCTTTCTACGCCACCCGCCCGGGGACATGTGTGATGATGTTTGAGCGTGGAGGTCTAATCTCCAGACGGCACGAGAGAAACACTCCAGATTAAGCCCAATTTAGTTGCCGCAACGATAATTTCTTACATCATTTTCCTCAACAGGGTTATCTCTGCCGCCCACTTCAGCGACAATGGTCTTAGGAACATGTGGTGCCACTTTTTGCCACTTTTTTGGCACGTGGATCTAGTATTAAGACTTTGGAAGAGAGGAAAGCGTGCCAGCTCCTTACAAAAGCCAGAGGGGACCACCTTGTTCCTGATTAAATTCAAAGTAAATTGTGTTCTTATAATATAACTATATCACACTTGGCTTTTTCTGACAATTTAATGGTTCACATTGTTCTAATTATAAAATAGTGACTAAAAAACATTTAGAAATCAGTTAAAGGGCCCTTACTATGCTAACTGAAATTTGATAAGCTTTATATGTTATAAAGCCATTTTCTCATCAAAAACATACCCAGAGTTGTATTCTGTTTCATTTGTGCGATGGATTAAGCTGAGGGGCTGACATTCTAAGGAGCTGAATTGGCTACAGTAGTGAAGTGGACTTAAAGGGTGATGCATCTTAATCTTAGTTTTTGAGCAGAGGGGCGGCAACAACATGTCCAGGATGACTTCAAAAAGCTTGAAAATAGACATAACATGGCCCCTTTAAATAGCGAAACCACACCAGCCACAGCTTTTGGCTTATTGCAAATATATAAACACATCCAATGAATTTAAAAGAATTACCATCCCCGCTTGACCAAATTTACCTCAGGCACTCGAAGAGAACCATATTTCAGATGTTTTTATAGCCTGGCTTCTAAACTGTAATGTAGTGTGTGAAATTAACGGTGGGGCGATTATTTTATTTTGAAGTAATGAGAAACCAGAGAGCGAGCATCGAGAGCGGCCTGTGAGGAAGATAAAGAGGTGCATATCGAGTGTGGCAGTAAAAATGGTGGCGAGGGTTTAGGAAAGGTGACATAAATGGAGAGAGCTGGAAGAGAGCAGCCCAAAAACATAGAAATGAAAGGGAGGGCTCGAGGAGATAGATTGGGGAGGACAGGCCTCAGGGAGACGGTATAATGAGATATTCGACTTGCCTAGGCCAGGCTCTGTGCTGGCAGCAGTAGGCTACATGCATCTCTGTGCACTTTCAAGTTAAATCTGGCATCACCCATACGCAAGAAGATGCACTAAGTCTAGGATTGGCATTGTAAAGATTTAGAGACAACTTTTGCGCCTATTCTAATGCCGTACTGTAAGCCTGAGACAAAAGCCATGTACGGGACTATAGGAAAAAAAGGGTTTTACTTATATTTTGGGATGCAATGCACAAGTGACAGTGGCTGAGTGCAGGTCATCTTCTGACAAGTTCACTGAGCAAACTAAAAAAATACAGTTCCCTGACCTACTGAACCTTCACAGAATAAATGTATACTATACACAGGGGGAAATGACCCCAACAACATTGAGTTTTAAGCTTTGGCCTATGGCACAGTTGTTGAGGAAAAGAGATGTCATAGTTTTGAAAGCCTACAAAACCCAAGCATGCAAATCTAGAAGCCAAGATCCTCCTCAAGCCAACTGTTTTAAAGAGTATTGGAAGAACAAATAATCAATGTATGAATTCATTATGCTAGGATGAACATGCTAATAGATTACTTGTTTGTATGTGGGGCACTTAAGTTATTACACTGTAGGTTTGAGCCATGGCTCCATGTCATTCTCTGCATGGCCATGGCACATGTTTGGTCTAGTTCTGATAAAACTGTGCAAAACTTAAAAGGCAGTTCATTAAAATAACTTGTTCAACATAGAAATATGTGTCAAATGGATAAGAGGTTCAAAAGTGGTGGGTTAGGACTAGGGGTGCGCAATACAGTGATAAAAATCAAACCGTGATATGAAGGTATGAGAATTGATTTAATCTGGTAAGATTGTTGATGTACACTGAATTTGTAGTTAAAAAGGTTTCCTGAAGACACTGATAGCAGTAGTTTACTGTGTAAGACAAAAAATACTAAATAAAATCATTATAGAATCGAAATTGTGACCTTAATCGTAATAAAATATATTATATTTAATAATAAAGATATTATATTTTTAACATATTCACCCACCCCAGTAAAAAATGGGTCACAGGAACTACACAAAACACAATACCATTTGAGTAGAGTTGTTACTACCAAATTTAGAGCCTTTATGGACTTAGTAGCTTTTCTCTTTACACTTGTTGAGTTGACACCAAGATGATATCCCTCAAGGTCACCACAACACAAAAAATATTGTGAAGAACATAATTGCAAATGACCAGAATCTTCAGCTCTGCTCTAAGCACTTCAACATTACAAACACTAATATTTTGAACCTTGTGTGCAGTGTGTGTTTACCTCACTGATGGCCTTGTAGTATCTTGGCTTCTGAAAAACTGGTGCGTTGTCATTCTTATCTCGAACCACAATCCGGACCTCATGTAAGATTATGGTGCCAATCAAGTTGTTGTAACACTGAACCAGAACCACGATGGAGTGAATGAGCGAAGGAGGCTAAAAAAACATAAGCAAAATAAATATGCAGTTTATTTTCATTAGTTTACAAAATGCAAAGTGAGCATTCAGAAGAAACCCCTAAATCCAGTCATGATGCCACCCTTGCCCTTCAAAAGTCCACTTGTATACATTTTTGAAGGACAGGATCTTCCCACAACTTAATCAGTGGCTGCTCACATCTTTCTGTCTGAAATCAAGGCAATGGGCTTATGGCATAGTGGTAAGATAAGGTAAAAATCCTGGATCTGGGCAGTGATCCAGAATTGCACCAAAGATAAATATTTTTTGCGTTTTGTGATAAAAGTGAAATAAAAGTAATTTATCATATCGTCGAAAGGCAATATTATGGACTCACGTTGGTCCGTGTCTGCAGATTCTGCATGAACTCAAAAACTAATTGCCGGATCAGTTTCAAACTTTACACACAAGTACATATCTGGAACTGGATTGATTTGGGCACTTCTACGATGAATATTAATTAAGTAATTAATTACAAAATTACCTAAAGCTATGAATGCAATAACTCAAAAAGTCTTTGCCGGATCTTTTTCAACTTTTATAGACATTACATATCATGAAGACGCTGAACTGGATTGAGTTTGGTACTTCTACAATTATTGACAATTAATTAATTAACTAATTAATGCCCTGAAGCACTTTAATTGAGCCATTAATCATGCTGAACATTTCAACAAAATTGCATGTAGTACATTGAGCCGGGCTAGAATATACTTAATGTACATAGGCAAATTACAGAGGTCAAATAAAGAACGCCTCAATAGTGCCCCCATGTATTTGACCCCTATGGGACCCTGGACACACTTACTTTGGCAGAGAGCAATGAAACTTGGTACAGTGATTCTACACATTGTACCCAACATAAAATATTATTATGGTCCCACCCTACAACAAACAGGAACAAGTTTTACTTTTAAATCCGAATTGCTGGGACTAGTTTTGCCGGACTACTTTTACAGCAGGAGTCTGGAGATAATGTTTTATTTACTAAAAACAGATGCCAAAAAGTCTAAATTAAATCACTGTGGAAATGAAATGGACTTTCTTGGCTGAACACCACAAATATGTTTTAGACATCGGGGACCCACTTAAACTAACCTAGTACGTGTGTATGTGGGTTTTTAACTCAAATTTAATCAAAACATGTTATTTACGTCTCTGTCCAGAAGTCGTCCAGTGCTGTTAAGGTACAGGGCTTGCTTTGCTGGGTCCAGGAGCACCCAATAGTTGTTGTTTTCTCTTAGAGACAATGAGATGGTTTGATTTGGACCATAGGCTACTCCATTTATCTGCATGTTCTCCACCAATATTGTCCCTGTAAGAACAGAAAAAGCAACATAAATAACAGAATGAAGTGTCACAGCAAAACAGTCACACATTGATAGTGGAAAGCTACATCATTTGCCACAGCTGCCCTGGAAAAAGACAGAGACATGGCAGCCATACCACACGTATGGCCTCTCGGACCAACACTTCGACTGTACAACACAGTTATACATGGGGAAACAACAACTGGTTGTGGCAGGAATCAAACCACCAACCCTCTGATATACCTAAGCTACTGCCACTGGAAAAAATGGTATCAAAACTTTAAACATATCTCAGTAAACTAGGATTGTCTAAAATGTTGAAGTAGTTGAATTGAATTGTTGGACATGAGACGACTGTTTATACAACTGTCCAAACCAGACAATCTGACCACTGCTCATTTGATTTCCATTTATGTTTTAGCATTCTTCACCAGTATTGCCCGGTTAAGAAAAGAAAATGCATTGTACTAAACAACACAATGGAGACTCGAGCGGAGCGCCCTTTTGGCCAATATCGATTTTCAAATATTATGTGGGCTGCGGTCAAGGTCATGGGGATGTGAGTCAGACTGGCACGGTCAACAAATTCAATTTATGGACCTAATACCCAACTCACTTCTCTGCTAAACCAATTCCTAAACATCCCCAGACTGACTCAAAATGAAAATCTAACAAGACAAGACCAGGAATAGACCACGTAGTTGCAATAACACTCTGATAAGTTTGAATCTTTCATTTGTTACAGAAAATACTGGAAATAACTCAAACTAAAAGAAAAAAAATTGATTGATTGAACACAACAACAAACTGTGGGCGGCGGAGCATTTTGGAGAATGAGAAGAATTCGGCGAGACAAAGACAGTAATCCAGACGGGGAACAAGGATGTTTGTTGAGCCGGCTCCATATAATCTTTCAATTAACATTGAGCCAAGAAGGATTTGGAAAAAACAAAATAGGGATTTAAAGGTAAGTTTCACTCGGGAATCGTGATGATAATATGCCACATGAAAAAACATCAAAAACAATTGAAACTTTTAAATATCAAAAATATTCAAGACCTGTCAGATAATCACGTCCCCATTGTGTTGGCCCAATGTGGTAAATTAGTAAATAAAAAGCTGTTGTAGTGTGATGTGGGCACCAGGCTAATATAGGGATATAATCACCCAACATGAATAAGTGTTGAAAATAGTGCACAATCAGTGGTTTTCATACAACACTGGTGAAAGGTATACTCTGTTAATATGTTAATCTAAGCAGGTTATGTGACTAAGGCCAGGATCAAAGCAGGATCATTGCAAGAGCATCATATTATCTAAAAAGATGCTGCCAAACTTTTGAGTTTAGAACATTTTGGAGTAGCTGTTTGAAAGAAAAATCCCTGTTCAGTTTTTGTTCCTCCAATGTGCCAATAAAAAGTTTACTGTAACAAGTCTATGTTTAGGGTAGACTCTCTGCATAGATCCAGCAATCTAAGCAAAGCCATCCATATCAAAAGTTAGGTTATGTAAATTTAATTTCACTCGGGGCTATAAGGGGATGTCTCAACTTTTATGAAATATTAATAAATGAATCATATAGAGAACTGTAGAATTATAGCTCAGGGAAAGGGGTTAGTGACCTCTTTACACCACACACTGCAGCAGTGAGGTTTGAGGATCTACTAATGAAGTTGAATTAAACTGAACTCCTCACAGCGCTATAGCACTGTCTGAAACAATGTAGTAACTTGAATATCCACAGTGAAGAGGAGCAGTTGTTAATGTACCTTTCAAACTGATTCACAGCTTCAGAGTTCACACCTCAAACATTAGTATAGTATTAATTATGTAAATGATCTTCAACACCAAACTAACATTGTTCTTTTTAATGAATGAGTTTTATTGTAGATATAGCCCTCACAGTGCTATGTGGCTGATGGTCAGTGCACATGTCTGTTTGCATGAGCTCTTGTAGTAAACATACTTTATGTGCAAACCCATAACACACAGCTTCTCATTGAAACAACAACACACCAGTCCAACACACTTTGAACAATCTCATATCGGATCTGCCAGAAACAAAATTGGGTCACGGCCTTCTGTGCTGCCATGGAAACCATGTCAAACGCTTTGCTGTGATTCGTTTATCCTAAATAACTAGGGAAATTTAATAAAATTGGTTTCTTCATATGAGAACTGAGATAGAAAATGGAATTCATCAATATAGTTTGATTCTCTGCCATATTTAAGCTATCTCTGCTCTGCTTCTCTGCATCCGTCAGAAACACACAGGCAGACGGAAAAGATAAAGATAGTGTCACCACCTTTAACCACGATCCCTAATGTAATCAATGGAGGATAAAATAAAAATGGCTTCTTTTCACAGTGACTTCACTTTATAGTGTGTGTAACAGGAGACTGGTCAGAAACTCTGATGAAAATGACCTGTGCATTAAAATATACAAGCAGAACCTTTATATGGACAATATCACTAGCTAAAGAAACCTGCTTAAAAAGAAGTGTTTTGGAACAAGAGATCTGGAGATATGAAGAATGAGTAGAAGCATTGGGGGGAGTGAGAGTGAGACTGAACGAAGGCATAAAGAGAATATTAGGAGAAAATGGAGAGAAAATGAAGAGTGTGGTCCTGCATTAATAGAATTTTACAGGACATTAGCTCAACTCAATGTGAAGACCAGGTACAAGCCGTAGACAGAAAAAGTAATCATTATATTTGCCTCCTGCTGAAATACACCGGTCTACGATTCACCTGAGAAAGGAGTGATATTGCTACTAGATTGAATGGCAGAACAAAAATACTGATTGTTTTTTTATATACATGCTACCGCTAAACTGCAATCTATATGGTATTTGACAGCATTATTGTTTTTATTCTATAGTTGTAGATTGGTAGTGGTGGTAAACTACCTCTTGAACCAGAGATGGCTTAGTGCAGGCAGAGATATGGACATGGACATCAAACTAACACATTCAGATGTAGGTGAGATAGGTGAGGTATCTTGCTTAAAGACACAACAGCAGTATGAATGGGCCAGGGATTGAACCATCAACCTTGTGGAATTATTACCTGCTACTTACTTGGCTATTGCCTTCTAAGCCATTTGAGATGTACATTGCTATTTGGATATCAAGACAACATAGTTAAATAGTAGAAAACAGCAATAATGCATTGTCAATTTCGAAACCCTTGATATACTAACTACTAACTACACTCATTTGGATGCTTGGGTTTATCTGGTGCTAGTATCTCAGTGACCTACAGCTGTACATGCAACATATAGAGGTCACAGCATGGTAATTCAATTCACAACTTGTAAGCTCAGTTTGAACAATGACATTATCTTTTATGTGGGCTGAAGTTGGTAACACCACTCCACCGAACACTTTGGGTAATATATTTTGCTGCTTGGAGCCTCGGCTGGTCCGTGTGCGGAATAATAACACTTTAATTTGGCTTAGAAACCTGTGTGAACCATTATCAGTGGCCAAGCTGGATTAGTGAATCACAGTATATTTTCAGCTAAGGCGCACTTATAACATTCCGTATAAGCTATAATGATTGTGTTC
Organism: Philypnodon macrostomus; assembly: GCA_036025475.1. Lineage (NCBI taxonomy): Eukaryota > Metazoa > Chordata > Actinopteri > Gobiiformes > Eleotridae > Philypnodon > Philypnodon macrostomus. Next base: position 12,799 of record JAVQKC010204683.1, on the reverse strand, counting down.
TTTTACAAGCAATGAGATATGCTGTATGTATCTGTTTTTCTAACTTTAATTAGCCCAAATAACAGTATTTTACAGCACAGAGCAATACAAAGAGCAAAGATATATGCAAAAGAAACATTCCTGCTGTTTCCTATTACATTATTAAGTATTCCACAAAATGTTACTATTATGCCAGTGCCACTAATACAATTATTATGACACAACTACTTAGCCATCTGGTTGAATTATATTTAGTATTTTTGTATCTTTTTATACTATGTTCTTTTTTCTTTCTCCACAGTGAATAATATGCCTGTATCTAATCCTATTTAGTCCTAGTGGTGACAGTCCCAGTGATTAAATGGCATGGTCAATGTCAGAGGTCAGACAATTATGCTCAAATGACCACTTGTTACATCAAGGTCTGCAGAACACCATCTCTGTGATTGCACAAGATGATAAAACACAAAAACAGGCACACGGTCTACCTAATAAAGTGGCCAGATGGAGCTCACGTCTAGTATCTTTATCTATAAGTGCAGGAACTAGGCTCACGCTGTCGTACCCGCCCCATACGTCTGCCATAGTTGGACATTGTGTGAAATCAAACTCTATTCAGTATGATCCAACATAATGATCAATGATATGGTTGTATGGTATTATGAAAAAGGTCTGCCATGATTTGACATGAATGATAGATGACATTAATATAATCTCATGTGAAATGTGACAGGCTTTCAAATGGGATGTGATGTATCAAAAAAGAATATCACATTATTTGACACGATTATGCCAAAAAAAAAAATCAATCAGTCTGACATCTATGGGATACAAATAGACACTAATGTGGTATTGCAATAGTATAGATGCAACTCAGTGAGGTGAGATTTGAATAAATAATATGTATTTAGACAGTAGCAAAGTGTTCCATGAATGAACTCACTTTTGCAATTACCCTTGACGTGCTCTTGAGTCTTTCAATCAGGAATTTCTTCTAAAATGTATTTCATTTAATCATGTGTGACCGTAATGTCTGCATGCAATTATCCTTTATTTAAATATATACAATGGCAAGCCTGACAGTAAAACACATATGGAAAAATTCCCATTATTTTCTCACATAATGGTATAATAGGCATAATGGAAATAGGAACAAGACCCCCACAAGGCACTTCCCTCATTAGACTACATTTCACTAAACCATGTTGAGAAATTAAATGCTATGATATTATTTGAAATATAAATCCACATATAATATTCTTCTTTTAGACTAAAACTAGAGCGGTCATTTTAATGAATTGAGTTTTGCTTGATTTCTTTGTATTTCCAACATTTAGGGGACTACGTGAAAATGTGTTAACGATCACTTGGAGCAATAAAAGATTTTAAAAGATTAGTCACTTATTTTACATTCACATTTTACATTTTAAGGCTTTATTTGAAGTTATATTGAATTAAGTTTGTATTATTGCCAGTGTTAATTACAGTCTTTACAGTCCAACATCAAGTCACACCACCAGAAAACATCTTGATTGTATATATTTAGAAACCCAGCTCCATCAATTAAAATGGTGAGATGACTAACCCTGATGTGAACTTGACAGACACACTCTTCCTATACCAACAAACTGTGCTGAGGGACTGTGTATTTGCCCATAGCCTCAGTACACTCTCCATATACTGCTGCTGAATCCTCTAATTAGCTCTCAGAGAAGTGCTTAAACAGTTTGGTCTAGCTCCTGAGACGTAAACAATCTGAAGGACTATCTCTTTGGTCGGAAATGCTCAGACGCTTTTATTTTTGTTTTGTATGGAGACCCCTTGAAGGTGGAGGAGAAGAATCTTTTATATGTGTTGTTTTCCATGCAAATGTCTCACTGTGAAATGTATGAATGGTCATTTTATTCCCAGACAAGGCCGGGCTATAATCTTTTTACACAAGGTTTTCATTTCTTTGATGAAGGTTCTTTTTTTTCTTATACCGTCCTATACCATTATTTGGAAAATCTCACTGGAATTGGCAGTGACCCGATCTTGACCCAATATATAGTGCCCCAACCAGGACACAAGGGATGTTTCTGTTTTGAAGAAAATGCTCTTTCCATTATCCACAAAGCTCATACTATAGGAAATAAAGATAGAATTTACAATGACGGATTATTTGTTTCATTTACTGACCTTAGAGTTAATTGTATAGAATTATGAAAAAGTAGTAATTGACTGGTGTATATTTGAGCTTATCATAAAATTGTGCAAAAGTATTGATTGATTGTAATTACACAAAAAAAACGTATAATTACTGTGGGAAAATAAGGACATTTCCCTCAAATTTAAGCATAATCCAACCATTAAACATGCAAAAACTAAATGTTAAATAACAAAAACAAAAAACATTACAACACAGATGAACCGAGCAAAAATGTGTCTGTCCTCATTTACAGAGAGTAGCCCTCTGACTCAACCCTGACACAGTTAGCACTGATCTAATGAATAATAATGAGGGTAGATTACATGCAAATCAGTATCTGTTCAAGGGTCAAGATCATCCAACAGGCTTGTTTAGAGGGACACTGGGTGATGATTATCTCCAAAACTAAAGGGTTCACAACACAAGTTAAATAAATTACTTACCATTGGGACTCTCTTCATCTATGGCAACAATAGTGGCTGGAGGTCCGGACCGAGATAGTTTACATTCTGCAGAGAAAGAGAAATCCTGAATTAGTTTTTTTTTGAAAAGAGCTTCTAAGTAAAGCAATAGATATCAAGACAAACAATTGATAATGCCTATATTTTTTGGACATAGTAAATGAAGATCTTACCCTCATATTGCCAATCTGAGGTTATAGAGATGATCCACCAGGAAGATGGAAGGAGGAGGAAGACAAGACAAAAGAGACAGAAAAATCACTCAAGGCCAGGAAAAAAGACAAGAAGAAGCAGTGAGGGAGTTAGGAAAGGTCACTAAGACAAACATCAGAAAAATCGTTGTAGGCAAGAATTTGCATCGCATCTTTGGGTAAACAATGGGGGAAAGTCAAACATTTACATATGTTCAATTACTGACATATAATTATCTTGGCAAGAAAAAAAATGAGACGTTGGCTTCATTTAACCAACACTCTCAATCAATATATACCAATATACACGCAGGCCATGTTTTGGTTTTAGGAGGATGTAAATAGGCAAATTCTCAACAACCAAACCTTAGTTCCATTCATACAGACACCCTTGCATTTACCCTTGCCTTAGATCGGTTCTTCTTTTAGAAAAACATTATCTTTTGATTGCCTGCTGGCTGGCCACTTATACTGTATATCCTTAGCAACCTTGATTGCAATAGGCATATTTCAACTCTTTATGATGACTAATCCCAGACAGAGATTCAATATCCAAATTAAGTCTAAAGAAGTTTTTTTTTAAGCTATTTGGATTAAATTTACAGAGATGTCTTATACCAGAAAACAGTTCAATCATAATAGCTCAAACCAGCCTCATTCAAAAGCTAACCAGCCAAACAACAGTGGATGCATTCTTCTATCCTTACCGTCCTTATGTATAAAAATTACCTATGTCTGGCAAAGAATATCGCACAGTTCGAGAGAGGTTTTGGGGAAGTCCCAGTGGAGAGCCGGAGAATTACATATCTGCTCACCTAGAAAATTGACTTCATGGAACAATGATTGCACTTCCTCTTCTGTCTCTGCTGCTTTTTTGATTAAGCATTACAGCCCTCTGACATCATACATCTTCTCACCATTCAAGCCTATTGTTTCCAGGAATATGCTATGGGAGATGAATTAAAGGATCAAAAATATAGATCAAACAGCGGCATGCCTCTGAAGTATCTGATCCTATTACGGCGGAGAAGGACACAAAGATTGCTTTCTGACAAAAAAATTGTTCAAATTGATTCTCGGTAAGCATATTTTCTTAAACAGTGTGTGTAAAGTGGTTGCAGATTTAATCTATCAAGAGCCACTACACAGAAACACTCAACTAAAATGGAGTGGCCTTGAAAGTTAATGGCATTGTAACAGATAACGTTTTAAGTATCAAAGTAGGGCAAAAATCGTTTAAGGTAAATGGGTCTATGCTTTAGCTTACTTTTGGTTTTAGCATATTCTATTTCAATACCATTATAGAATAGTTCTGTACTAAGGTAGGCACTCTGTCTCAGGCCTGAACCAAATGTACTGACTGCATCTCACAAATAATACCCATACTGTTCCTTACAGCTGTTGCACAGAGATTTTCTATTGAACAGTTTTTTTGCCTCTTGTGAAGTAACCGAATGTATTAAGGAATATTAGTTAACTTTTTGCAGTTATAGTATCTAAGCTCTTTGTATCTGCCCCTGAGGGCCGATAAGGAAAAACAGCATATAAGTTATTACATTATGAACCTCCAGTAAATAATTCATATGTTTTGGAAAGTTTCAGATGCAGTTGAATAAGGTTAAATGTGTAAGTAAGTGTATAGAAGTTCTCTGAATCATCACATTCAAATTTACCTGATTTTTTTTAATTGACCAAATAACTATCAACTGCAGGTAAATCTTAAAATGTAGACCTACCTACAAGTGTTGCCGTCTGAAAATTAGTGTGGAATTTAGCATTTGCCACCAGACAAACAGTGGTCCTACTGGCTAGCCAAAGGAAGAACGTGATGTCAGTAGCAGCAAAGGCTATAAATTATATATGCAGAACTAATACTAGCATTAGCACTAGCATTACATTAGTGCTAAAGACCCATTAAGACAGTTGCTAACGTACAAAATGCAAAGTCATTGCAGATGTTAGCATATGCCACTTGCAATGCTTTTCTATGGTTGCAGATTAGCTTAGTAGTGCAGAAAGCAGCATGGGCTAAGGAACAATACTGACTAGTTACATCATAGTCTAGCAGCTGGCCTGAGTGAGCGTATGAAGAACAGATGACAGATGTGTATCCCATGCTTGACTGGCTCTTTATCCTTGAGTGTAAGCTGATGCCCCTCATCTATTACTAACCAGCCATTTGTTCTCTATGGGCATCTGAGTCTGTCTCTGGCTCCTTCCACCCCTCTGTCTTTTCTCATAAGCTTCTCTGGATTCTCACTACCTGTCAGCGCATGTTAGCCCCTCGGACGATGCAAATTAAATGGGATGAAGCAGCACGGGCTTGTGATGTGAACTGACACATAAACATGGCCAAGTACTGAATTAATATGGCGTGAATGTGAAGAGTTGGTAGCTGAAAGGACAGATAAGGTAATTGTTTTTGGTCAGATAAGGCAAGAGACAAAAGAAGACTAGATTGAATGCTGTCCTGTAAAAATGATCTGTTGTTCTGGTCCACAAGTAGCCAACCCTGAGAAGTTAGCGTGTTGGCTTGCGAAGCTAATTAAAACTAAATTTCTAGTTTTTAATGTTTTTTTTTTAACTATTTTGTGGAAAACAAAAACACAATTGACACCCTGAAATAAAATAGATTTAATTAATAACTTGAACTGCTTTTACTATGTAGGACAGACAAGTCAATAACCAGCTAAACACTGAATCTACTAAATGTTAGTGTAGAGCTGTATATTAATGTTAGGGTATTCATTAGCTAACAAGCAGGTCACTCAAAAATAGATGTATTTGTAAACAAACATGGCATTCCTTGAGTGCTTGCAACCTTAGCCCTGGGTTTAGCAGACCATGCAATTATTATGCTTCATTAAACATGGACTAAGTAAATATATATATCATTGGTGTTTCTCTTCGATTCTGTCTTTTTAACAGTGTATCTGGCTTGGACACTCACTTCTGTTGTTAGCAACAACCATTAATTCCATTTTGTTGGTGTTGACAGATCAAATGGATTTGGAAAATTAAGGCTTGGGCAGTCTTGTTTGTATCGTATTTTCCGCACTATAAGGCGCACTTAAAAGCCTTTAATTTTCTCAAAAACCAACAGTGGCCTTATAATCCGGAGCGCCTTATATATGGATTAATTCTGGTTGTGCTTACTGACCTCCAAGAGATTTTGTGTCACACGGCGCTCAAGGCGCTCCATCAAAATGTTTTGGGGCGACTTCGGTAAACTGCAAAGCTCCGGGAGTCAGGAGCGTCGCGGAGTAATATATACCGGTACTATGCTTCACTGTAATATTAGTAGTGTATTAATATTGCCAAAATGGCACCTGTCAAGAGACACGCTTACGACGTGTTATAAATGAATAAATCAGCCTGTTTACAATTGAACAAGGTTGAAAGATATTGTGAATTAACGTTTGAACAATGTTGAGAGTTATTGTGAACGCGTTTTAATAAAGTTTGACTGACTGACTTGTCTGATTGTTTTGTTTCGCTTAATGCACCTTATGGTCCGGTGCGCCTTATCTATGAAAAAAGTTTGAAAATAGACCATTCATTGACAGTGCGCCTTATATTCCAGTGCGCCCTATAGTGCGGAAAATACAGTACATATGACTTCACAATGACGGCTATGTATACACACTGACCTGTAGGGCTACATTGCTTTACATAACAGTAGCTAACCCAATATTGAAAAGCTCACAGCATCATTACACGTTCTGATGTTTGACACATTCACATGTTTGATCATCTTAGAGCACATTTATGGATAAAATAAAACAGCTCTGTGCATGTTGTGGGCCACCATGTACTTCTGATGGCTCTCCAAACTTTTCCTCAAGCCTTTCCGCCAGCATCTGTCTGCACTCGTCTGATATGAGAACTCACTCCATCCACACAAGTGTACACTCAGACCCGTTTTTGTTAAGTTCATGGAAAACAATCACAGGAATACATTTGCACATGTAGAAGGAGAGGGTAAATCCTGCTAATAGTGGGTATGTCGAGGTGATGAAGGGCTGTGAAGAGGAGATCGGTAAAGGTGTTCAAGGAGCAGGCCATTCAGACAATAGCAAGGAGCCAGTAGAGTATGTTCACTTCATTTGAGTTTTATCAGCCATAGAAAGGTCTTTCTTTATATTCTGTCCTCACACTGTCATACAGAATACAGGGGAAAGTTCTGGTCTTGAGAACACTCTAAATTCATTAATGTATATAAACAGTTAAAAACATGGCTGATGTAAAATATTAACACATTACACTGAAGTGCTTTGTATTCTGATCTAGCACTTCAGGGTATCGTGTGAGTAGTGGCACAGGGCCAATGTTTCCTCAACACAGTTACTGAGGTTTAGCGCATGTAGATAACAGCATAGCAACTGTTACCATGACACATAGTACACATTACACAAGGCATGCGGTAAGTGACACAACCTGTTCCCGCATCACACAACCCACTGACACATTCACACCTGCTAAAAAGGCTGATCTGACCGGGCTAACTCATATGTACTAGTGTTGCCATTAAAGATGCATGCCGAGGATGAGTCAGTCTGGGCACATGACACTGTTGACCATTAACCATTTAGTGGATTCTTAAACATAGAGATGGGAGCGTTGTGCCACATGTAGAGAGCATTTACCCCTAAAAACAACTTTAAACTGTAAAAAATAAACTGAAACTAAAGGTACAGAATTCTATGTGTGCCACCAAACACTAAATTATTGTCTACTTTTCTTACATAGATGTAAATGGATTTCTTTGGATTTTATGATGGAAGCCAGAAGGTGAAAAATCCCCATAACTGCTAATAACTGCTAATGCTTTTATTATGAAGAGTCTTTCAAATTCCCCATAACTTATCTTCTTCAGTTCAGTGGGACTGTCACAACCATTGCATACAGTATTTACTTTTTGGCTTATCTCGACTTTTTCCTAGAATAATTCCAGTAAGCAGTTGGCAAAATGCCCGGGGGACATATAGAAGAATACATCAGCAAATATGACTAAGCTTATATAAAGCCTAAAGTTGTTGCAAAAAGGCTGCAGTCAGAGTTCCATTTGGCAGCACAGAGTTTGACATGATTGGCATGCGGGGCGGCCAGTCCTATTGCCAGATGACAGTGAGGCATATTACAGGCTGTACTGATCCCACACTGGCCTGGCTCCACTAAAATAATTGAGTCATTTCAGCTGATGATGTTTCAGATTGCCTTGGTGAGTGATGCGCTGGGGATCCATTTCAGAAAAAGCACCAGGCAATTGACCACTGATTATGGTGATCCATACTGGTGTCTTATCCTACCAAGATTGGGATGGAGGTGAAAAAAGCCATGTTAGACACAACCGTGAAGGACAATGTATAAGTAATTACCAAAAACTTTTTAATTTCAGGATTAATAACTAACTATTAGTGGATCACAATAGTTCCTTAAGCTTTTTAATCAATTACTACCTCGCCATATTGAGAGGAATTTGTTCTCATTGGAGTCAGTGTTGCAATTGAATTCATGCCGCTTGTTGCCATCTGTGCAATCCTCGCTTGGTTACTTTGCCTCAAGAGGAGATTATGAACAGAAAAGCCAATAATAGCAAAACATTGGTGGAAAAAGTTACGGTATAAACATGCAATACTAAAGAATGCCAAGTTGAAGTATATCATATGGACAAAAGTGTTTGGCCACTCCAGTTACTCACAGGTGAGTGGAGATTTATAAGTATTTGGTCAAATTGTTACCTTGTATCTCTGGGGGCCAATCTGAAAACTTCAGCAGCAAGATTTTTTTGGACAATGCTATGCTTCAAACAGTTTTGGGAAGGCTTTTTTCTATTTCAACACAACCGTGCCCCTAAAATTTAGTCAACAGAACGAATGGGCAAAAAATCCCACAAAAACACCCTAAAACAGTCTAAAAAGCCTGCCAAGAAAAGTGAAAACGGGTATATGCATTTGAAATACACTGTAACGGTCATAATATGCCCCAATACTTATGTCCATAGTGTATCTTTATGGAGGTCTACATTGAGTTCTGTCCATGGAGCACATTCAGAAGCCTGTTTTCCATAACTTCACTGACCACAAAATTTAAAGATGCGGCACTCTGGGTAAAAAGTATACTTTTGGTGATGAAACCGTCCAGTCGGATGAGAGAAGCAAGGGGGATAATGTAACTTCAAAGTAAGTGAAGGAGTCCACCACTCAGCTGAGATACTGCCCCATGTCACTCAAAGAAAGGCTTTTAAAAAATACAAATAAACAGATCTGACATTTTCTTAGTTTTTTTAAATCCGCCAAACACAACAGATTCAATTAGGATTAGGATAGGTGCAGACTTGTGACCTTATGCTAACAATATTGGTACGTGTAAATGAGAGAACATGGCAGGAGTATGTGCGTGGGTGAACAGAGCTTGTAAGTTAATTGCATATTGGGCTTTTTGATGGAAATTAATTATTACGCAAAGAGACTTTTGTGATAATTACTTATTAAAAGCACATTTTGAACGCAGTACTAATGAAAACATTTCAACTTTAAGCTCAGATATAAAAAGTACAAATGTTATGAAAAATGATGAACCCAGAAAGAGATGTTTAGGGGCTTCCACAGTGACATTTAGAAAGTCCATTTACTGCATTTACAACAAATCTATCAACACATCAATGGTGCTGGAAGTTACTGTGGCATGGTTCAATACTATCTCTCCAAGGCTTTCTGTCATGGTTCTGGTCATTCCGTTCCCTGTTTTAAATTCAGTCCGTCTAAGTTCATATCCGGCGTCACCCGTTCCAGCCCACCTGTTTTCCCGCCCCGTAATCTGTACACCTGAGCCTACAGCTGTATCCCATCTCAATCCAGTCCACCCAGTATATTAGCTCCCTTGGTTGTCTCTGTCATTGGCTGGTTCATTGCCTGAGTTACGTGTGTCCGAGTTGTGTTCGTGTTCCTGTGTTAGCCGAGACTGGATCTATTGTTGGATTGCACCTCACCAGCCTCATGGACTTCTGCCCGTGGGTAATTTGATTATCGTGTGGACTAATCTTCTGTTTCGTGTACTGAGCTATCTACCAGTTTTTTGGATAGTGGATTTTGTTGCCTTTTGTGAAGACTTTGTTAAAAGAAATAAAGACTGTTAAAGCGGATAGCTGTGTAGTGTGTGTTGCATTTGGGTCCTGAACCACCTGCTTGACACTTTCACTGGTTTTACTGGTTAGTGCAGCTTCCTTACCATCCAAAGACTGATGAGTGTAATTTGGTCATAGTGATGTGAGGGTTGTGGGGTGTCTGTCTCTGTGTCAGCCCTGCGTTGTCTAAGAACCATACGTATAGATAATCACTCATGAACTCTACAGGACTAAGCAGATGCACATGTGTTTATGTGAACATGGCCAGAATTAAAACAAACACATATGTTCAAATATGCCAATTCCGACTATAAACCGACTCACTCACTCTGGTTAGCTATTTTCAAGGTAGTTTGAGGGTCCAATTATTTAGAACTTTAAAGAAATTGTACCTTGAAATGACTGAAGTAGCATGTTTTTCATCAAATTCTGTTTATCTTCAAAGTACTCCCGAGATAAATCTAACGCGCATACAAACTTTCCCATATTGAAAGACATGGCATAAGTTAACTCAAAGATAGATAGTGTGCCATGTTCTCCTCTGTCATGTCCTTTTTAAGCCTCCATCAGCAGGTACACAGAGGCCTAACAAAAGTCCCCGGAGCCCGATCCTTCTCCGTCTACACAACCATCCATCACCCGCATCTATCTATCCTTTCCCCCCCAACATCCATTCATCCATGGAGGACAGTGGGTGAACAGAGGACGGGATTGAAAAGGGGAAAAGGAGATGATTCTGGTGACACTCAAAGACAGAAAGAATGGATTTGGAAGGAAGCAAAGGGGCAGTGCCGTGACCTTGTGTTAGATTGATGTATCTCAAGGGGACAGGTGGGGATAGTTGGGGGGAAAACAGACCCACACATTGGTTCTTGGATTGTAAGGATTCAACACTTTGTCATTGCACACGCCAATTTGTTATCCCGACTTGTGGAATGTCAGACTCGACACGCTCATGTGAGTAGAGGTGACAACAGTGTAGCAAGATCTGAAGATGGAATGAGGTAGGTAGTATGGGTTCACAAATCCTATGTCCCAGTGATAAAAAGTCAACAAACCAGTTATGCTTAGATAAGATGCACATACACTTTTCTACAGTTTATTATTAAATGATTAAAATGGCTTACCATATTTTCCGGACTATAAGTGGCACTTTTTATCATTGTTTGGCTGGTCCTACAACTTATCAGGTGTGACTTATATATCAAAATATATTTTTTTATGGTTCACCGAGATATAATCACAAAACTATAAAGAGGGATGGTAGTAATGATATAAAGGTAAGACAGAATAATGCACTGTTTAGGAGATGGTTAGTTTACTATATTATCACATATTAAACTATCGACCATACAGGATAAGGCCATATAAACCCGTGAGTCTGATGTATTTAACCCTCTGAGATCTGATTCACTCACTTTCTCACGATTGCGCTTCTTTGTGTCTGTGCAGGTGTGTCTGATTTGGTCTTGGATTTTGTGAAGTGTGACTTATATATGTTTTTGTCCTCTTCATAATGCATTTTTGGACTGATGCGACTTATACTCCAGAGCGATGGTATATTTGCATTGCTCCATTCACACAGACTCTGCCAGACCGGAAATTAGGTTTAGCTGAGAGTAAGAGACCATGATGTTATCTCAAGTGGTACCCATTTTCGACTTGTGATGAAACTTAAATGAGCTTTTAGGAATATGGTGTATTGGAAACCGACCGTGATGCTGGTAAGTGTGTTGGTGTAAAACAGTCTTTATCATGGTCGCACACAGGCCATCTCTCACGACACCGGGCGGCCATTTTAACCTCTATATATTGGCCGCATTCTCTAGTCTCTGAGCTAAACCACAGCCCAACTATGTAACTTTTGGCTTATCTGATTGTAAATAAAAAAAAATGTTTAATCTTCCAGTAATATAATTTGTGTGCAATTCATTGACTGATTAGTTTGCTTGTAATTGACTTTCATTTGAAACATTATTACTAACAGCCTCATAAAAAGCTATCTTGAATTGATCTATAAAGATGAAAAGAGAATAAAAAGAAAAATTCTATAAGTGACGGGAGGGGCAGAGTCACATATAAATCCTGTGAAATATCAGACTGCCATTTGAGGCGAAGATGACAGGCGCTGATGAGAGGAAATAGTGCGAGTGAAAAATAAAATGAAGCAAAAGGAGCAAGAGCAGAGAAGGCTCAAGTGAGGACAGACTTTAACTTTACATAAAACGACTTACAACAAAGGGCCTGGGGTAATAAATATTAAAATTACCTTGAAAACTACTAAATCCCTTCTGTCAGAATGCAACAATACCACCACTGATGTACGCATAAATGAAGCATAAAGCTAAGGGAGACTGAGTTTTGACTGAGATTGAATTGACTTTGAATACCCCCTATAACTGCTGACTGTACAGGCAATGTGAACTTTTGGCCTTTCTTCTATGGAGAGTAAGTTTAGAATTTTGAAGGTCAGTTTTTTTAGAATCGAGCCAATGAAACAGACAGAATGATAATGATAATAATAATGAATTGAATCTGTACAGTGCTTCTTAAGGTACCTAAAGCAATTTGAAAAACCTGCAGAACTACTAAGCTTGCCATAGTTTGGTTATAGGTTATGTGGGATTAGGATTCTTCATTCTCTCCTTGATTAAATCACTCCAGTTGTTCTAGTATCTCAGAAGTAGATACAGTAGAGTTGTACAGTAGCTTACCACCACCAGGTGTGACTTCGAGGAGCTCTCACAAATTTGTCATTTTTATCCAGTTTTTCTCCAAGAAATGTTTTACATTTTTGAACACCAGGTTTTCCTAAGTCATACTGAAATGGATTACTAAACTAAAAGGATTGGAT
>JAVQKC010204668.1:0-15350 GCA_036025475.1 Philypnodon macrostomus | reverse complement strand
TGAGCGCCGTGTGACACAAAATCGCTTGGAGGTCAGTAAGCACAACCAGAATTAATCCATATATAAGGCGCACTGTTGGTTTTTGAGAAAATTAAAGGCTTTTAAGTGCGCCTTATAGTGCGGAAAATACGGTACACATTTTCAAACAATAGATTGTTTATGAGCATATCTCACCTTAAGTCTGTGTGTGTTCCTAGTGTGGTTTTACTTTGGAGTGGTCGGATCGTTCATCTTCATTCTCATTCAGCTTATTCTCCTGATTGACTTTGCCCATTCTTGGAACAAAGTGTGGGTGGAAAATGCTGAAGATGGCAACAAAGGCTGGTTTGCAGGTGGAATATCAACCAATCAAGTGCTTTGTATTGTCCTTGTTTTTAATGATCTTGTTTAAACTTATTTAATTTTTTACAGCTCTTCTGTTCTTCACTGTTCTTTACTACGCTCTGGCCATCACTGCTGTAGTGCTCTTCTATGTTTATTACACTCAGCCCGATGACTGCACAGAGCACAAGGTCTTTATCAGCCTCAACCTCATCTTCTGTGTCATTGTTTCTGTTGTGTCCATCCTGCCTAAAGTACAGGTACAGTAACCTCAAGTCTTTGGGCATGTAAGAATAATTGAAGAAATTATAAAATATGTAAATAAACATTGAACAAATAGTTTCATACATTATAATAAGTATCATGTTTGTTACAGGATGCCCAGCCACACTCTGGTTTGCTTCAAGCTTCGATAATCTCCCTTTACACCATGTATGTGACCTGGTCTGCCATGACCAACAATCCAAGTGAGTTTTTTGTTTCTTCTTAATAATGACTGTAAACTTGTCAATACTATTATCTATTCTGTTGTTGTGCATGTAATTCTGATTTTGTGTGTTATCACTTTTTAGATCGTAAGTGTAACCCAAGTCTTCTGAGTCTCGTGTCAAATGTCAGCACTACAGAGCCGTCCGGAGACAATCCTGGAGTTCAGTGGTGGGACGCTCAGGGCATTGTTGGTTTAATCATTTTCCTTTTCTGCACTCTCTACGCTAGGTAAACATTGCCATTGACATTTTCTAGTCTTTTGTTTTAGAGACAAGAATATTTGACCATAAACCTCTGTCTCTTCCCTAGTATCCGCTCCTCGAGCAACACCCAAGTAAACAAGCTGATGCAGACAGAGGAGACTGTGGGCTCTGGTGGTGAGGGCGTGGTCGGGGAGGATGGCATACGCAGAGCTGTGGATAATGAAGAAGATAGTGTCACTTACAGCTACAGCTTTTTTCACTTTCATCTTTTTCTGGCCTCTCTTTACATCATGATGACCCTGACCAACTGGTACCAGTAAGTGCCTTTTACCAACAATAACACTACAATGGAAATGCATCAAATCAAGTAATCTGTCAGGTCTTATGACAAGAGGAGGAAATGATGAGGAAACAGTTTCACAAAATCAGGTAGTGCAACTTTAATCTCTTGAGGCAAAAAAACTGAAGTACTCACAGAAAATCAAACTTGCAAGGACTATAAAAAATCACCCTCAACAAATCTTATTATAGTTACAGTTTTAGATATCAAATATGAACACCAGGGGGCATCATACAACTTCTACTTTGCTTTGGTTCAACATATTCACATGAGCCTTGATTCAAACCTCACATACTGTAATGTCATCTAGAAAATATTGATTGTGCAAAATTCTCTGTATCTTCCATTAGACCCGACACCACCACCCAGGCGATGCAGAGTAGTATGCCAGCTGTGTGGGTGAAGATGTGCTCCAGTTGGCTGGGCCTGGGAGTCTACCTCTGGACCCTCCTCGCCCCGCTCATTTTTCCTGACAGAGATTTCAGCTGATTTCAGCCCCTTTTTAGTCAAACCGGCAAAATGAAGGATGCTAGTAAATTTTAGCATTGAAATACATTTCATTCATGAAGGTCCCTTATCAACCACTGCAACTATCATTTGTAATATATTGTAATTTAGACTTGGTATTAGTTGATCGTGTGTTTTATTTTTTCAATGCTTTTTGTGTACCAGATTTTATTTTAGGATGATTCTTGACCTATTTTTGCAAATGTAAGCTTCATGCCATCCTGACTGAATAAGCTCTAATATCTGTTGCTGGATTTTATTACTCTATTATGGGAGACTCTGATTGGTTATGTCCGGAATCTCCCAATCAGATATACTACGCACTTGTGTACAAGGAGCAGTGGAGGCACCCTTTTTTGGAGCCCCTCACATACATGAGTGTGAGAGCTTGATAAGGCACGTTTGACCCGCCCAACACACTGTACCAGGGTTTCCACTATCCTTATGTAAATCCTAAATGAGCTTTAGAGCACCAGGTAAATCTGAGCTGCTGTCTGTGGTCCTATACAGCCACAGGCTATAATGTATTAGTGTCCACTCCAGAGTATCAATTATATTATTATTATTATCTAAAAAGGGAAACATTTCAAGTTTCTGTTAAAATGTATTATTATATATTAATAGATTAAAATGTAATATAGTTCACATTCTGTGAATTGTGAAAAGATAAATCAGTATGCTGTCATGAAACATGTCCTATCATTTTCAAAACTTTAATCTCTGATTACATTTTTTTATAGTGTGCACTCAAACATAAATGTGGAATTTGTAAATAACACATTTGATAAAGCTTGATAATCACGGCCAACTGCCAACAATGTTATTGTGAACACTAAGAAAGTGCCTTTCAATGCTGTTATGTGAATTGAATTGTCACTGAGAGACAATGTTTGCTTATTGCCTTACATTCTGTATAGTTGTAAATCCAATCGTCATTGCATGAGACCAGTATTTGGCCTATGAGATGGAATAACAGTGTATTGTGTTAAAAACTAATCTTTTAAATAATAAAATAATAGTGGTACAAATTTGTTGCACTGTTTTCTCACTCCACAGACCTTTCTCTGCAGACTAGCTCTACATGTAAATATGTTGTTATTGTATTTAAAAGGAACATATTATCAGTCCTGCCTCACTATAAGGTGTGTGACCTGATAGCTCTTCTGCATTTAGGTCATGGGGTCCCACAATAGGGAACTACAGGAGGACCTGATAAAGCCATATTCAGTGTCCCTGAGTAGATCCTGCTCCTGCTCCCACAAGGTGTGTGTAAGTCCTACTCTTCTGTGTTTATTACATTTTCTAGCACGCAACAATGCACTAGCTTGTTTTTGTAATTTATTCAACATCAGGTTTCTGCATTTTTGTTTAAAGACAAAAGCTGAAAGTGTATCTGTCAGGACTAAGAGTAATAACTCCTCCAACACTAATGCAAACTACAGTTAGTGTGAGCACATCGACGCAGCTCTGCTCTGTTATTTCCTTCTGAGGCTGGCAGACAGAGCCTGTTGGTTTTGGCTGCTACCTTCTTTCAATCCAGTTGGCACTGTCTGGGACTGTTCAGGACACACTACCTCCTGTCAGCTACCACACGCCCACTACACCACCCCCTGCTCGACCTATGAATGTCAGTTTGGACCCGATGAATTATTTTGGAAAAACAGTGCACTTAATTTCAATATAAAAGACAGAATCCCTAAACATAAAATGTGATTGCATACATTTAAAGATGATCTAACCATTACTTTCAGAATTAATTAATCAGTAAAACCCCACCTTAATTTCTTCTGTTATCAATTGATCTATTGCTGTAAGAGAGCAAAGTCTATAATGTGCTGGTTGTGAGCACACTATGATGTGCCCAGGCCTTTAGATCTTATTTACTCACTTTTATTTTGCTTAATTGACTTGACTCAGTTGAATAATGAGAATCAATCAATTACAGTGACTTAAATCAGAATAATGAATTGTACCGTTGATTGATATATTGTTTAATCCTTGACTCACTCTTTGACAGAAGGACAGGAAATGTCTGTTTAGGATGTGATGAGGTTTTAAGTGTTGGATCCAGGCCCATTAAATTATGTGCTGCATGCAGGGGAGCTAATTGCGTTAGCGCCCTGCTGGCATGGCCTACTGCCAGTGCACTCACAACATTTACCCAACGTTAAACCCTAATTAGGCATTTCATGATGGGAGACTTGTTGCCGAATGATGATGAGAGTGAATTAGTCTGTACATTTTCTGTATAAATTCTGATTTATATATTTGACACACACTAAAGTTTTATTTTTACTGTTCCTCCTAAAGCTGCAAGACAAAAGTGTGAAAGTCTGACGACGTGTTTGTGAGTGTGCTGGCTCTCCTCTGCGCATGCTCTGTTGCACTCAGAGGAGCAGCTAATGCAGTTACGTAACAGTCAGCGCAGCCGGCGTCTGCTGTGAGCCAAATGCCAGCCCAGTTTGCTTACATAAGTCCGTCAGAGTCATACTGTTGCATATTGTAGCATGTCTCCTCCTTCTTACTGTCTCCTGCTTGGTCTCACACTTCCTCCCACACCTTTCTCTGCTCAACAAGAGGAACAAAGCTTCTGGATGTGCCGACAGCTCTGAAAATACCAGACACAAAAAGCAAAATGCAGTTATTTAGAGAAGACAAAATGCTCAGTGTACCAGTTTGTCCAGTAACTATAGTTTCAGCTAAATGCCAAGGAATAATATTTACTGAACTCTATTATTATCTACCTGTGCACCTGTCACGCTGATGTGAGGTGAGCCAGGTGAAGAGATTAGATGTGCTGCCAGTCAACAGCACCTGTCACCTCTAATGTCCAGTGGCCTTTGGAGAACAGTCTGATGTTGAGGCAGCAGCCATCAGAGCTGTGTCCCTCTGTGACCTTTACTGTATGTGACACATGAAGGTACTGGGCGACCAAACGGCCACATGGGGGTCACTGCATCAGAAGACCTTTAGCATGAAAAAGGAACCAAAAAAAAACCCATTTACAATAATGTTTAGCCGGTTATGGTAATAATGTATGGTGGGGTAGGAAGAGTGAGACATTGTTAGTTATATGCATCTACAATACAATGTGTAAAGTATAAAAAGCTCAAATTCAAATAGTAAAAAGTAAGAATGTTTAAGTTTGACCATATATATAGGCTGAATGGTGGTCTTATCAATGAATGAATGAATATTGGGGCAATATTTGATCCCATTATCTGTAGGTCTATATGACATTTGGCAGACATTAAAGAGGATCATAGCAAGAACATGTGGGTCATTTAAGTAGTGTCATATTACATGTGAACCACGGCTGGCACAAATAATACTTTGGAGTAAACTAATATAATTTTGTGGGTGCATTTGTTTTCATTTGGCTTTTATATTGATCAATGATATGAACTCAACCCTGGCACTATGGTAGTTGTGTTTATGGTGGAGAGTAGAGCACTATCGGTCGAATCGATACGGTCACTAAATACTCACATGTTGTGGTAGTTGCCTGAAGGATCGTCCAGTGCATTAGCATTAACCGGGAACTGACTGCTCGCCAATGACTTCCTCCTCTGATTAATGATTATGCATGAGCGTCGTGCGCCGTTCGTTCCTATTCGCCCAGACAGCTACCAGGGGCGTGGTCTGGCCGAGGGGGGGTGGACGAGCGGGGTGTTGAGTCTTGTGTGAGTGTGTGTTTTGTGTAGGGCGAGATGTTGTTTTGTTGTGGCGATCAGCTGAACGTGGCACCGCTGTCCGCTCTGACAACATACCGGGAAGCTCCCCCCCGGCGCCCCCTCCGAGCACAGACTCGTCCAGCCAGCGCTACACAATCCAGGAAATGCGGACTAGTACCCCCTTCTTCACAGGAGAAATGGCTGCAGCACACGCATCGTAGAGAGCTGGTAAATGAATAAAAAATAACCGTCTCATAACTGCATGTTTGTTATGTAATTGATGGTTGTGTGCCGTGGTCCCAAGACGTAGCCAGCCGTTGACTTCGTCCAGTGTTAACTTCGGGGACGTGACAAGATTAGGGAGAACTTGGCTCTGACGGTGATCAATGAAAGTGTTTTTTTTGGTAAAAGCTAGTGCAGATGTGATCACGGACGGTGGCATTTCAGGGACTGCCAGGCTCCAAACTACGGCAGTGTTAGCGGATAGGATCGAGCTGCTTACCCACCTCCTCACTCCATCCTAGGCTACTTAATTCACATGGCATACCCCCAACATGATCCTATGTACACACCATTAGGCCGGGTAACTTTATTTTGTAGCGGTCTACACCTACTCTTGATATATTTTTAGAGGATGACATCATGCGTTTGTGCTCACTTTGATTCATTATATGCACTGATAGCTCAAGTTGGCCACAATTCGGCTTTGGGCAGTTGCAAACCTCGCGCCAAGTCGTACTTTATATGCCCACACCGTTTATGTCTATGTTTTTGTTTTGCATTGTAACTGATCCGTTCACTAATACAATTGCCTGATGTCATAACCTAGGCTTTAAGTGTATGTTTTAAGATTTGTTCATTGACATGTAAGCCTAAGCTGGTTATGTATGTTACTATGTATGTTACTATGCATGTTACGTTACATTTAGAGTCATCAGTGATTCAGCAGCATCAACGTCAGTGTCATTGTGTGTCTGGGATGGACTGTGCCAAAGTACAGTGAACTGTTTTTGTATTGGGTCAGTTCAGTAATCAGAGACTGGATCAGAACTCACATGTCATGCCTGCTGTATTATTGCCGTTTATGGTTGTCAGATGGACATGGACCTCCATCATAACCTGGCAGACATGTTTGAAATCATTACGACATCTTGGGGCTTGAAGTGAATGCGTTATTAATAAATGAATAGCTGTCCAACAAGTTCGTACCGCCTGTCAACGCCCTGGCAATGCTGGTTCATTACACAAAGCTTTGGTGTTCGGTATCATAAATGCAGACTTACGCAATGGATGTTTTACTGGTTCAACAAACCTCAACTGCACTCAATACAGAACACTTCAGACATTTACTAACATACTATGTCCAGAAGTATCAGATCTACCACATGGTGAAGAGTGCTGTCACACCCCCACCTGGATGTAGGTCCTCTTTATTTGACAAAGCTGTGTCACAGGTATCACTGTATCTTTATAAACTGATGAAAAGTGTTCTTTATCATTAGCTGATGATTTAAACCATCAAAGTGCTGTCACTCACTCGGAAGGTTCAACTTGCTGTGTGTGTTGTGCCAATTGCAATGGAATTCTTCAACATTAATATATAGTAACAGTGGTGTGTCTCTGAAGCCAGTGATGATGAACTTCAGCTTCATGGATGAGTGTGAGCAGTGTGCAGTAAATGACATGTACATACAGGGTTTTGAGGAATAGCAGATCTAAGTGTATGTATCTCTGATTAACACATTGGAAACTGATGGTCACTTGAGAGCACACAGAACTACTGCTGAAACACAAATCAAAAACAAGACCTTGAAAGCACATATCTCAAAGTGATCTGGCAACTGTAAAATGCTGCCTATTTTTATTGGAATGTATGATTCTATATGAGAAATATTTAATAACGATGTGTCTGAACTGGACTTTTTCTCTTTGCTGTGTCCAGGGTGTTGGCTGCTCCTTCAAACAGAGATAGGGTTTCCTTGTGTTTGCCAGGAAACATTGTTTGAATGTGTGTTAGTGTAACGGCCTGCGCTGGTCCTCAGTGAGTTGTCTGTGGTTATGTAATTCTGTATGCAGCACACTATACACACTTACTCATTCAGACTTCTAGTTAATCATTATCTGTTATGGCACAGTCGATAGCCAACAGGAATGACTCTCTCAAATTCCCCTGATTTTATTGCATCCATGTTTGCCTGGCTTCAGCTCCACATTGTTAATTTGTATGTTATAATCAGGCCTTTGTATCAACAGTGAAGCATTATTTCACCCATGTTTATGTAGCGATTTGCAGAGTTATTATTAGCTCCTGTGCTGCTCACCACCGGTATGTCTGGCTTGGCCAGGATCTTTTTGGTGCGTAATGATGATAGTACTCAATACGTTGAGTTCAATGACTGGAGTTTAAGAATTGCTGTAGCCTATATCTCATGTTTGCAGTGTGAGCCTATAACACAGCACTGCCTTGAATAGACGCTTTCCTTGTGTATTGATTGGTGCATCGTTTTATATTTCACAACTAGATTTGTCCACCGTATCGTTCACTGCTTCTAGGGCTCTGAGTGGTTCATCTCGGACCACACCCTCTTTACATCAGCGCATCCCACTCTTGACACAAACACAATAGATTTATCACTATTGCCTGAGAGATTAAGAATAATTATTTCTTCCATAGTCGCATAGTCGCCTCTCCTCTGCTGCACACTGGAGTCCCTTGTCTCAGCGTTTAGAGGTGTCCCCACGGTGGCTGTGAGTGAGGATTGGAGGGGATTTCTGCACTGTAGGGGGGTAAAAGAGGGCTTTGGGGAAAATCCTTGGCGGCGGCTGCAGATCCGCCCGAGCAAATCAAGGCAGCAGGCGATGCTCGAGCACAGTCCTCACCAGCCACGACACTGTCTGTATAGCACCTCTACACACATATTAAGATCACCAGAGCTGCACCCTGAGATAATCTTTGCTTCCCTGGTGTGCTCATTATTATAACAATATTAGAAAAAGACCAAGACTCAAAAGTAAGCATTAGTTGAAGTCCCTTTGTTAAAAAAACATCAACACAGAATAATCAAGATAGGACTGAATCTACTACTATTTGACCATTTACAGTTTTCCAGATTAGACAGTTGGAGTGTGTCAGATAGAAATCCATAACACATACATTGTTTTTGCAATAACCATAAATTTGGTTGAAGGGTTATTTATTTTTGTGGGTTGTGAGTGT
This sequence comes from Philypnodon macrostomus, assembly GCA_036025475.1. NCBI lineage: Eukaryota > Metazoa > Chordata > Actinopteri > Gobiiformes > Eleotridae > Philypnodon > Philypnodon macrostomus. Next base: position 6,599 of record JAVQKC010204668.1, on the reverse strand, counting down.
ACTAATGTATAGAGAACAGTCTTAAGTAGTGGTGGTGGTGGATGGGGTTGCCTCTTTGTTATTTACCGCACGGTCCCTGTGGGCAAAGTGTGCCCGGACATTGTCAGGTAAGGTCAGCTCATTTTAGTGTCTGTTAATTATGCAGTATGTGGTCGACTTTGGAAGGTTATTTGCTACTTGTTCTATCAAAGGTTAAAACACCCTTAGATTTATATAAAGCCTTTATTAAGACTTTCTTTGACATTTACACTACCACAAAAAAACAGTCATATTTACCATGTTCTGTATGAATCCACTGGTTGTTTATGTATTCTGTGATTTTGCTGATGTATCCATATTTCTCTAAGCGAGGGCGTCTCTTTCACCTAATTGAAGGTCAATATTTATGTGCGCATTCCTACAGACAACTCTCCTTACTGGGTCTAGACAGCACACAGATGGCCACTGTACAGTCATGAAACCACAGTGTCATGGTCTACCTCTGACCGGCCTCAAGCTTTATGATCAGGCTGGGCCAAAGCTGTTAAACGGACCACAGTTATTACACAGAATCAGTGGTTAGATTTGTCAAAGCTAAACCACATACAGTAGAACGTACAGGGACATGCATGAGACCAGTGACGGCGTTATTATTCCAGTATTTGTATTTTTACTGCCATAAACAAACTGAAGAGATAACAAAAGCAACCAGGATATTGGTCAGTAGCTTAAACAGGTCAACCTTATATAGGTTTGTATAAGCTATATATTTTCATAGGGGAAATATAAAAGTAAAATAAAGATAGTCTAGTCTATAAAGTATTCATTTCAATATAATATGGTGAAAAAAAATCAAGTCCTGATTAATCTGCTAATCTGGGAAGATCGCTGAATCGTGATACATTGCATTCATTTATGCTCTGCTGTTCACTGTAATTTTATGAAGATCAATTATGATGTATTAATGATGATTATGATGAATATTGGATTGGATGTACACTGGATTTTTAGTTTAAAAGTTTTTTATGAAGTAGTAGACTTCTGTGTGAGACAAAAAATACAAATTCAACTATAATCGTGATAAAAATCAAAATCGTCATGTGTACCATATCGCCTACCCCTAGCATAAAGCATATTACTTTTTGTGCCGTTACATTGAAATATACTGTACAATGAGAATATTGTTTCCTATGATGTAATATCGCTGCCCTAAAGGACTTTAAACACTCAGCAGTGCTTGGTCCAGGTAGTCCCCCATGTCCTCTGTATTTCACTCTGTCAGCAGCTTACTCACAGCACACTTTTCATCCACACTTTCAAATGCTTTTAATGGACCTTTATATTCCTTTAAGTTCATCCTTGTCCTCTGAACATTTACCACAAAGGACAGTCTGTTGTCTTTGTGCCATTGTAGGTGGTATGTGACCAGTTGGGGGACATTGTTTATTCTCTTCTACTCAGGAGTCTGAAAGCATTAAAGCAGTGACATGTGAAAGAAAACTTGAATATTCACTTCTTATATTTTTTTTATTATGAACTGTTCTACAGGAATCTTTCAGAACATGTTTGTGGAGGGTAAAACTACAAGATAAGCAGATTTTTACATATATTTTACTGTGCAAATGAAAAAAATTGCACCCTTTGTGATTCAATTGCAATCATTTGTGCAGCCCTACTCAGGACGTCCCGCTGCATGTGAGAGGCTTGTTCTTTTAGTCACCCACTCACTTCCAAGGTGACCATTACTTCAGGAATGTCTGAAAATGACATGAGTATAGAGCAGAGAGAAGTGGTGTGATTGGATCATCAGTAAGAGAGAGGGCGAGGCTCACCAAAATATACCTTGAAGTGAGGATTGATAATCTGTTGGCATCTGATAGACATTTGATATTTTTTAAACTATAGCCTAATGCTTTCTTTGTTATGTTATGTTTCTGGTGAGGAGATAACCTGTAATAACAATGCACATTTCATTGGTTGAAGTGCTCTGTTGAGTATTTGATCTTTTAAAACAGTGGTACTCAGTGCAATGCATTTTACTATAACCAGTTTAACAATGAACTACTTTTTTTAATGCAGTTATGCTATTATGATCACGGTGCTCTGTGCATGTGTTAACCTGTGTAGGCCAGTGGTTCTCAAACTGTTTTTACATGTTTTGTTTGCCCATTAAAACCGCAACTCAATTAGTTTGGTTTAGCACTATTAAGTTACTTTATGTTTTCCTTCTTATAGACTCTTGCAAATCGTAATTGTAATCAGAAAGTTCTAAATTCCAGAAAAGAGGCAACTGGAGGCAAGATCATAATACATTTCCAATTCAGAAATTAGCATCAGCCACAACATATTGCAAATGAAGATGGTTTTGACAAATGACAATCACTCTGCTACATGTAGGTGATGTCAGAGCCTGGTTAGGAAACATTAGTGAATGTACCTCACATTGTATGTTTGTTTAATGTACACATTAGTAACAGCAAAATTCTTGATTTTTATGTTTTACTGGACAAGTCCTTACAGAAATGTTGATGACCACAATAGTTTTTCATTATATACTCCCTCCATTCGCCTCCATTCCGGAACATTCTGTATGACATTTTAAACGGTCTATTTTAACATTTTATCATGATTTTTATGATTCTTAAGGACATAAATCAACAGAAATATCTGGTGACCCACTTTTGGGTCCCGACCCAGTGTTTGAGAATGACTATAGGCCATACTTACTGAAATAATAGCAGAACATTTAAGATTTTTTGTATTTTTTTTGTTAAATAAGAAGCAATATCAATCGAAAATACACATAACAGTGAGACACACCCTAACTGCTCATGAAGTAGTTATGTTCCATACAATGTCACTCTGTAGTCATGACTCTTCTGTTGGTTTTCCGCCTGACTGACATCTTTGCGCTGATATGCCTTTATGTCTTGCCAGATCAAGGGGATGTGACAAATGGGGAAAAAGATGCCAGAACTTGTCTAAATGGCTGTTTTCTTTTGTTCATTTGGAAAATATAGTGCATAGATCATAGTAATAGATGATTTATGTGTCCTGTCCTACATAATCACTTTTGTCTATGGTGTCAATTTCTGCTAGCCAATAAGGACAAATGAATTCAAAATGTTGGATTGAGAAATGCACGCTGGCAGAGGACTGGTGTAGAAAGTCAATAGGAAAAAAGTTGACGTAATCTCATTTAAAAATGTCATTGTGATTAATAGTATTTTGTGAGTCTAACATGTAACAACATTTCTAGAGAAGCAGCCATGTCCAGATACTGTATGTTGACTAGTAGGAGTGGTGACAACAATCAAACCGTGATATGAATTTATGAAAATCGACGTAATCTTCAGTGTCATTTTTACTTTAACAATGCCAGGGTTCCTATTAATAACAAAAAACATTGTATTGTATACACTGGATGGATTTGATGTACATTGAAATTGTGAATTTGTCTGAATACAAGAAATACATTGTGATAAATTCAAAATCGTGGTCTTAATCTGAATAAAATTGGGATATTATATTTTTACCATATCGCCCACCCCTAACTATAAGCTCACACAGTAAGCATCCCTAGTGGGAAAAAGTCTTTGAAGTTAGGGTGATTTGAAGAGCGTGTCCATACAGGGGCTATAAGGGCATCTTCACAGACAGTGCTTGAGCTGTATTGGATAATAAGTCCCTCGCATGTAACCCAGCAAGTCCTAACAGAAAATCTATGTATCCAGCCACCTTTGTTACGTCGATACGCTCTCACTTTCACATGCTCGTTTTCCAGCTGTTATTGAGTCTGGGTCTTGTCATTGCACTGTGGCTAAAAACCTGAAAGCTACTATTTTGAGAGCATATTCATTTCTGTGCTTTAAAATGCTTTAAAGGTATAGTCCGGAAGTTTCCTACAATAAAAGAAAAATGTACAAAAATACATTTAAAAAAAAGCTTTTATCTTAATCTGTCATAATTATTATTTTACTTGAGTCCCTCCCCTGGCCTCTACAGCAACATCAAATTAGAGTTTGTGGGAGACCACTTTGGCCAATAGTAGTGGAGATTTACTTTAGTCCCTCCCCTGGCCTCTACAGACTGCAGATACATTATAGAACAGGGTCAGACAGATCAATTTAGCATTTTTTATTTGACACTTACACTCACAAACATACAAACTACAACTAAACAGCTCATTCAGGAAGTTATGGAGGTATAAAGACCAAGATTTTTAGAAGAGTTGATGGGACAAAAGTGGGACTAAAGTAAAAGGGTTTTGATGTTTTGGTTAACCTACAAACCCACTAGATTGCCAGGGAGGTAATGTTCATCGCTCATTATGTGTGACACATTGAGCTGCACATTGTTTCGTCCAAGTGTCCGTGTGGATAGACTTCAGATGTGTTGAATGTGTGTGGCCTTTCCCAGCGGTCAGCGCACACTGTAGCTCCAGCTAAAATGAGTGTAGCCAGTGACACATTTCTGACTGTCTGCAGCACAAAATGGGCCAATTGTCCAAAGAGGAACTTCACCCATAGTTGAACTACTTTGGTTTTGTGGCTTACTGCACTTACTTCATCACATATTTTGTATTCATTACATCAAACAAGCCAATAACACTTTTATACAAAGGCCCAATGGCAGTATGAACTGATTTTTATGTTTCTAATATATTGTAGATATGTAAACATACAATACTCAACCTGCAGTTTATAGTGGCTGTGCCTCATGTATCTCATGTGCACACACTGCTTCTCTGTGCTCTGTACTATGGGACTGTTGCTCCTCTTGATTGTCGCAGTGATTGATGAGCTGTCACTGAGACCTGGAGCTGCAGTGTACAGATACAGAGGCTACACACTGGTCACACATCTGATTGGCTTTGATAGGATTGTCATAGATACAAGATAATGTCACCCTGGGATCTTTAAGGCATTTCAGACCTAAAGTGATCATAACCAAAGAATAGTATCTAAAACATACAGAATACAGAATAGTGCTTAAATTATTGTTTTCATTGACTGGACCTTTTTATTTAACCAAAGATTATGCAACTAAGATAATGTTGTACTTACCCAGATTTCTTCTCTTTGTTGGTTTACTTCTCTGAGCCAATTTTAAGCACAGTGGCCTTATACAGTATATTAAGTATTTTTTACAAATGCATTTTAGGGCTGCACAATTAATTTTTCTTTCAGACAGATTTAAAATGTGCTGATCACAAAATTAAAAATCACCGTGCAGCCCTTGCATTTGCATTGTATTATTTAGTGTGTTATCATTTTTAGTTAGTTATCATCTGTCTAGATATTATATTTTTGAATACTACTTTTTTTTACAGTGCACTTGTGAGTTGATTGTGGCTGGTGAGGTGTTGACGTGTGCATGGAGCCTCTGTTGACAGGCGCTAATGCAGCCTGGCATGGGGCAGATTGGCAGCACTTAGAGCGAAGGAGAGCGAGTCAACTGTAAACTGACACTTTAGCTCAATGGAGCTGTTTGTCACTGTGTGTTGGAATTACTCAACCTGGCCTGGCCTTGAGTAGACTCACCCGGAGGAAGGTGGGGTATGGGTGTAGCTCTGTGGTTGGGGCGTCCTGTTTTGATACTCTACGTCCACCTGTTGACTCTTCACCATCAATGTGTTTTTTCAATGTGGCTTTTAAGAAACATATTCACAGGTTGGGAGATGGGAGATAAGGCTAGTCAGTGTAGCAGCTCAGGAAATTAGTACATTTTTTGTTTGTACATGTTTATCCTGTTTTTATATATGTTTTAGACCTGTTACCACATTTATAAAGTCCAATAGTGTCTACCATTTCATTTAGCTATTTTTGACTTCCCGTGTTATTAGCTATAATTCAATTATCTGCAATTCAAACCAATTTAAAACTGGCTTTCTGTCATAAATCCTGGATATTATGTAATTGTAATTCCACAATACATTTGACATAGCCATGTATTGCCAGATTCAGAAGACGATTATGATCTAAATCAGTCATCTGCATTTCATCTATTCATGCATCGGTGACACTTGTGGGGGCAGAGAGGTCAACTGTTCCTCTATCTAAATATACATTTCCTCTATTTAACCACCCTTACAGCTTTGTGACTGTGTTTTCATTTAGACATTTGGAGTTCTCTCTTTAGAATCCCGTTATGATCTGTCATAGCTATGGGTCTTTTATAGATTTTTTTTATAGACTTGACTAACTCGCGTCCCAGCGCCATCTTGGAGGCAAATAGAAGCACTTGTCAAACTAGGTCAAACAGCAACAAAAAGTAGAGATCACGGCACGATTGCCTCATCAATAGCGATATTCAGCATTACCACAGGAGCTACCAGCTAGTACTCACTATTTCCACCAACAACAAACACGGACATTATTTGCTCGGTAACACTTTATTTTACACAGCCCCTAACTACATTGTATCTACCTCATTAATTACAATGGAATACACTGTGTAACAAACTGTAATAACATGTAACTACATTGTACCTAACTCCAACCCTAACTTTAATCATTCTGTATGTACGATGTAGTTACATGTTAATACAGTTTGTTACACAGTGTATTACATTGTACTTAATGAGGCAGATACTTAATGAGGCAGATACAATGTAGTTA
>JAVQKC010204664.1:0-19473 GCA_036025475.1 Philypnodon macrostomus | reverse complement strand
CAGACGTACGGGGCAGACGTATGGGGCAGACGTACAGGGCGAAGTACGGGGCAGACGTACGGGGCCGTTTTCGCCGATATACACCTTGCTGTCGGGGACGACAGCACAGGCCTAGTTATCTATTGCTGGGTTGCAGGTGACAACATTCTATAGCCCTATACATTGTAATGTAAAATGTAAAATGTAAAAATTACCATTGTTTTTTATTGTGTGTGTGGTGTGTGTATGTGTGTGTGTGTGTGTGTGTGTGTGTGTGTGTGTGTGTGTGTGTTTGGATAGATATAGGGGGTAAAGGACCTGGTCACTAATAAAAAATAATCACATTTAACATTTGTGGATTTCTTTGGAGGGATATTTCTTATAAAAATCCCATATAGTTAATGCAGAATTCTGGCCCCTGCCCCCATCTGTGGGTATGACATCATCACATCCTAGAACCTGCAACCCAGCAATACATTGTCTAGCCAAAAAAGAAAATGTTCAGTTTTTGTGTGAATGGTGATGTAAAAGGCATATCAAAATGTTAGGTAACCAGAGTTGTTCTCTAATTAGCTTTTTGCCTTTTGACTTAATTCTTGTCGACAATTGCTAAAGCACACATTTACTTTGTACACGGTCATTGTTGGTGACTGATGATTGAATATTCCGCCCTGTTACTTTCCAAAGCCCTTATTTGCATTGAACCACTCTGGCAGTCAAATTTTCACGTTCTTTTCCCTGTTCATTTGCTGTTGAAAAGTTACCCCCCCCAAAAAAGCTGAAAAACAACCTCACGCCTGTGTCAGTGACGCATGTTCAGATCCTCTTTTTGAACACTCGATAATGACTTGGAGGTAGAGGTGGCTTTCCGTTGTGTGCCTCATCATTAAAACATGCATGGTTAGTTCATTTGCACCATCGTCTGTTGCCTTTTCTCACACAAAGAGCTCATTTCAAGTGGCAGTTTGTTGGCGTGCGGCTCCCGGTGATTGATTGCCGTGCCCCAGTGGGATGTTTTTGGTGCCCCGGCTTAAAAATCCTTTTGGTGATGAAGTTGTAAAAATTGTGCCGGATGCTCCAAAAGGATAGGCAATGTCAAATTTGAGTTTGGTTGTGTGCAGTTTTAAGCTTTTTGCTACTTTTTAACTGGGGTCTGTTGCCTCAACCATACAGTTACATACCAATAAAGTACATCATTTGGATTTTTTCATCCGGTGTTTCAAAAAGTTACATCAAGTGGATTACTTTTTTTTTGGCCTCCTTTGGTGCGGAATGGTTGCCACCTCCGCTAGTGTGCCCCATGGCAGCTATGGCTACAGAGTGTGGTGTAAATGAATTATCAAACTCTTATCCATTATTATGATTATTATTATTATTTCACAAGCCTACCATAAAACTACATTTTAGGAAAACCAAATCAATGTACTTGATGATTTTTTATCAATACAATCCACTGCATGTGTTCATGATGACTGAGACCCATGCCCTGTTGGAGTTTATTTGGTGCCTCAGCTTGAAAATCCTTCTGTCAACGATGGAAAAATTGTGCCGTGAGCTCCAACAAAAATTAGGCAATTCACATTTGAGTACAATCCTAAGTCACAATTTTGCAATACATCAGAAGCTGAACGTTTGGGAGCGGGATGCCTGGTGGAAAGAGGAAACTCCATCTTGGCATGTTGCTAGGCGATGTATTAATATTAATGCAGTCTTTTCCTCTGAACGTGTGCACTCTGTGGCCCACGGGGATAAACCAAAGCTTCGAGATATCTCCATCTCAGCGATAACTCCTTTTATCCCAGTTAAAACTCATATCAAAGCTTTTAATTACAGGCTGCAAATGTATCAGTGTATGATTATCATGAGTAAAAGTGTTTTGATGTGGCAGATATGGTTTGCTCATTGTGACCCAGTCTAATTGAAAAACAGAGTGTGATGGTTTCAACACGTGAACATGGATTTATGACTGATTAAAGAGCCAACTGAAACTCCTCCCTCAGCCAAGTTTGCAAACAATACCTTTTAGTAAGCTTGCATTTGGAATCATAAGGTGCACGGTGGCCTTTCAGCAAAATCGTCCATAGTGAGCGTGGGAGTAAATGTTTTTGTCAGCCCTGAGACTTTTCATTGCTGGAGCTCTTCTCAGGCTCAAAGTCTGACCTGGATTGCCACAACCCACACAGGGAATTCATGGTAGAAGAATAAATGAATGTCTTTTTATTGGCATTTCACTTCACAAGTTGATCTCAAAGTATGATTGGCCAAAGCATGTTATTACCAAAAAAAAAGGAAATTAATATTGCCATTGAATACGTATTCTCACAATGATTAACAAGGCTGAGATAGTTGCTAGTTGAGTAAGCCCACAACTTGATGTTGTATATAAGTTTTAGATTTAACTGCACAAGACTAAAACAAGAGTGTATGCTCTGTTTTACCTGTCACCGAAACTAAGCATCAGATAAAATATAGATTTGTTTTGCTACATATTTTTTTGGATTTACAATCATTCTGCACCCAACAAACGTGTGTAATGGAGTTGGCCCGGTGCCTCACCTCTCCCCTGTCGAGCTTTTAGCCTGAAGTCTTTGTGGTAGCCGTGTGCCACCTCTCACTGCCCTCTCAGCTGCCCTCTCTGCAAAACCATTTTCCTGGCACCAAAACACAGATGTTATCCATCTGATTAAACGTTCAAGGTTACATCTCCAAATACATCAAAGTCTGCCTCTCCCAAAAGCAGGGAGCAGTATTTTTGCTCACCTGGAGGCACAGGCGCTTCTGTCCCCACTGTGGGTTTTCTCATATGAAAGAAACTGTAGTGAGTGAGGCAAAGTGGTGGCTCTGTAAAAATGACCAAGGCTGTTTTTGTTTGGTCTAGTTAAAATGAAAAAAACTTAACCAGGTATGGTGCTTTTCAGCTGTCAATCAAACAAATCAAACTTCCTGGTACATTTGGCATCAATTTGGCCAACTGTTAAAAGTTGTCTGCTTCAGCCTTCTGGAAAAGGTAATGTGAGAAGGCAACATTTATAAGCTTTGTACTGATAGATGCTTTATGATAATATTTGCTAAAATGTTACCATTTCAACATGGATTTAAACATGCAGCCATACCTCATTTCATTATAGTCCTTTGACCCAACAAACACTCAGCTTGTCTTACATAAAACTTCTCCTAATTTCTCAATCTCTCGAAACTTACATCTGCTTTTTTTCTTGTCTCTTTCCAGAAATTGAAAAAATCCAAAAGGACGAGGGCAAGGAGGAGGAGAAGGAGAAGTTCATCGACGTCGTCATCAACAAGAACATGAAACTGGGCCAGAAAGTTTTAATACCCGTCAAGCAGTTTCCTAAAGTAAGTTCAAGCGAGCCACCACCAGGGATTGCTCTTGAGAGTGATGCACAAAGATCCACAACGTGTCTGTTATTTATAGATAATGAAGCTAACTACAGTGCCACATGATTTTAATTCCTCCCAACAGCCACTTGACAGATTTTGTTGATGCTTCGTGCTATTAGATGTAGCGCATGTGGCAAAGGGCTGTCTGACATAACTGGGGTAGGACTATATTGGGGGCTTACTCTTTTTAACAATACTTTCAATATTAGAAAAAACCCATACGTATAGCAAAGTCTATTACACCGACCTTGGTCAATGTGGCTCGTTATTAATTTGTCAATGAATATTTATGAGAAGAAGATTCACAGGATTTGCCATATTGATTTTTTTTTTTTTTTTTTGCCAGTATGTGTGACGCATTAGAAATAGATGTGGTATATAGTTCAAGATTTTTCACAACATCTTGAAGTTTGAATTTACAAAACAGATGCTTGGTCAATATGTTTTTTAAAAGCATATACGTTTATGTCTGGGGTTTTTAGCGTTCTGGTGAGTATTGTGGAGCTGGGAACGCAAACAGGAACAGAAAAAAAGAGATGAAGACTCTTGTGGTAGCAGTGGCCTACTTAGTTTTGAATTTATTGACTAATCTGGCACTGCAATTTTTAATCTCTTTTCAAATAAAAAAAACAACAGCTATAACATACATATTGATAGTAAATTATTAACAAACTAACTTTCTATTAGAGCAAAAATAATTCCTAGCACTGCTCAATAGTACAGCATACCGTTAGTCATCATCAGAAGTCAAAATGAGACTCTGTGGGCTGTATTATAAGTGTTTTTGTTTTAGAGCGCAGGGACATTTGTTTTCAACCAATCACATGCTTCCACAAGACAGGAGCGCTCTGATTGGTTGAAACATTGTTTATTCATCAAGATCTAGAATCAGGAACAATGTGAGGGAGCTATTATTTCAAAAGTTTGTTCACAGCTATTTTTAGTTCTTCGTTCAAAGAAAAAAAAGCCAACTTCAGACCACTACATGTTATGGCTTGTGTGAGATCGTGATAGAGGGTTGAGAAGGAGGGTAGCTCATCATTAAAATGTTTTCTTGCACAAAATCAGGTTTTGCAACCTTAAGGTCTCGTCTTAATAATAATAACTAAGCCAAACTCAAACCATCTTCATGATATGTACCTGTGTGCAACAGTTGAAAAAGATTCGGCAAAGACTTTTTGAGTTATTGCGTTCACAGTTTTGGCCCGTTATTAATTAATTACTTACTTAATTAATATTCATCGAAGAAGTACCCAAATCGATACAGTTCGGTGTCTTTATGGTATGTACCTGTGTGCAAATGTTGAAACTGATACGGCAATTCGTTTTTTGGAGTTATCGCGTTCACAGCTAGGATCTGCAGACGAACACCGACATGATTCCATAATATCGCCGATATAATAATCAATCAACTTTAAATAAAATATGCATGCACTGAAATATATACAAATCTCAAATACAAATCAAAATAGCACCACAATGATACTATCATATTGTTGCAAACAGTTATGGCCCCAGCCCTACATCATCTAGCTATTGTTAGCTGCAGATTCAATATTCTATTATAAGATGAATGCAGGTGGAGAAACATTTGAAGATTAATATGGAATAAATAAATGTCCAATGATGTATACAACTCAACTGTTAGTAAATGTATGCTTTTATATGTGGCAGCAAAATCAATGCATATTAGTCTGGCTTAAACGTTTAAAACCTCTTAAAACTGAAAGCAGTTGCAACACAACTATTATCAACAGGCCACCTGTTCAAAAGAAAGCCAAATCAAAGCTTGTAGTTTTAGCAGAAAAATGACATCTTTAACTCTTTGATGGTGACCTCTGTGAGAAGCTTTTCAGAAAAGACACTGGCACATTTGATAGCACTGCTGCCTTAGAAGCGCTGTTGGTGGTAAGGACATGACAGGGAATTCCCACCGGGAGTGCCACTGGTAGGTTGGTGTAAAAGTGTTGGGGCCATAACAACATCACTCAAGTCTCTGCCTCAGCTCTCAGGGGCCAAAGAGACCAGGGAAAACCATGAAGCAGATTGTATTAGCATTACTTCTAGACCACACATCAAGGTGTCATTTTGCACTTGGATCAGAACTTTAATGGCATGCACAGTAAAAGATTATTGTCAGCATCTTAGCTAGAAAAGTGTCAAAATCACCCGTGTCACGTTTTATGTTAGTTGTCGGTTCGCTTCAGAATTACCATACAAAGATAACGCTGCACATATTAGCATTTATAATGGTGTTGTTTTTTTTGGTAAATAAAACGTAGCAAACATTGAGATAAAAACATGTGCCATGGTGGAGTGGTTAGTGATCTTTCTGGGTGGAGTCTGCATGTCCTCCCCAGATATCTTCAAGTCAATGAATGTGAGTGTATAGTCCAACCAGGGTATATTCCACTTAAGCCTTATAGCTGTTAAGTGTGATTGGGACTCCTAATACAAATAAGTGAAAAATGAATGACTAAATATTCTATGGCATGTTTTTAAGTAGACTCCCTTTTAGAATGATGCAAGGCTATGATTGAAAATACATTCAATGAAATCTGTTAGAATCAACTATAGTTCTAGTTTCTCCTGATGGTGTCACTTACATAGCCTTGAAATCGAATCTTGTTGCTAATTGGTAAAACCGTTGTAGTTTACTAGTTATCGACATCCCCGAGGTGCAGAATGTGTCGCACATGCTGCCTTTCTGTATGCATCGTCACCTGAGGCTTGATCTAAGTCGAGCAGGTTCCCGACTAAACAGATTTACTTTGACAGCTTTGATAAGTAGAGCCACTAATACGCTGTTTAGAGCTCCAACAAGCCACCGGAGGAAGACAAATTCAATTTGTTCCATCTGACAGGTAGCAATGGCAAGAGTGATCGGTGGGACTTGAATTGGTTTTTCTCCTGAGCCTCGAGCATCACCTTTTGGCTTCTGGCATTGAAGTGGCACCACCGTTTTCCAAATAGCCATTTAGAAGCTCGCGTTGAGAGCTTGAATCAATCCTCAGCAAACATCGCTTTTTATCAAAATGAAGCGGGCAAGGACACGCAGCAGCAGCAGGTTCCAGGCGGCTGATTTTCGGTGATAAAGCGCCTCTACCAAACGCTGATGAATGCTTGGACTGGCGTCGATATTGGCACGAGTAATAGTATAAATGTGTTCTGTAATAGCGCCGCAGAGAAATCAAAGTCTCCTTTTCATCTGCTATGTTTGCAGACGCCCGACCAATTATTTAGAAATCATGTGATCAGATTGGGACCGTAGACCTGCACTGAGTAATTCTACCTCCCACCTTTCAGTGAGCGTGGCAAGTTTTCTCATCTTTCTCTGATATAATATTAGGCAGATAGTTGGCAAAAGTAAAGCTTGACTATGGTTGGATTTCACTGGAACAAAACAAACTAATGCAGATACATTTTAGGGTTGATCATATGCTCAGCCGGTATACTGTATGATATTTTAGGAACTAGGAATTCACACAGATTTCTTGTGCCGGTCCCATGCCTGGTGGAAAAATGACAAGTACAGTATTCCCATTTTGTGCTTGTGGCAAACAGAGGCAAGAGACAAAAATAGATTTCATAGCATGTCTCAAACATCCAACCTCAAAGCAGTAGGCAGTGACAAATAATGTCCCATCCCAATACCTCAACAGGACACGGGCTGGATGTGTATAGTGCCTGTGTTTTGGCGCTGAGCGGACCATTAGCCCGGCGTAAGGAGTCCCCCTGGTTTGTTTCCAGTTCTGTGGCATCAGGACGCGCCCCGGGAGCATCCATTTATCCCTGTCCTGCCTGCCTCAGCACAATCACTCTGTGAGCACACCTTTCGCCAGCCCAGCACTAATACATTCAGCAAATGATGAAAAGATCTGCGTTACCACCTCACCCCCATACCATCCCCCCTGCTCCGGCTGACTCGTACTGCCCCAAGTAGCCTTTTTACCGTAACTGTGATCAATCATACACTTGTAGTATGATGTCTTTACGCCGGTCTACGTGAAGGCTTATATTTGTGCTGACAACAATACTGTGGTTCAACTGTGTTTTGCAATTTTCATTGCTATTTTTGAAGCTACGGTGACCAGCATAGGTAGAATCAAACATGGAACACGGTGTGATGTATGTGAACTGTGTATAATGTTGCTAACCCAGATTGATAGTAGGAACGCACCAATATGGAATTTCTTGGCCGATACCGATGCAGATATTTTAATTACCAATTTGGCCGACACCAATTCCAATATTTTGGTTACTGTACAGGCCGATGCCAATATTAGTCAAACATTTTTATTATCAGCCGATACCAATGTTGAGCCGATATCTGTGGATCCGTAATTGATAGCAGTCTTTCTTGGTCAAAATCTTGTCAGGCCAATTATAACAATGTTTCTAAAATGCTCAAGAAGCTTCTCATCTTCCAGTGCCATAGAAAAGTTATATATGTTTTGCAATACTTTTGGGACTGGTTAGTGGCAGGTTTAGTACTAGTAAGCCAACACAGCTTGTGTTACTGTGCGTTCTCTCTGGTTTACTCCCATCATCTAGAGACATGTTAGGAGAATTGGTGAGTGTCCAGGGCCAGGGCTGCAATCATACACTACCCCCTAATAATGGAATAATTAATGCATTTTTTTTCCCCTGTCATTTCCATTTCACTTCCAAAGCAAGCTTAATTTGATTTACTTTTTTAAGTTAAAAAAACCTTCTGTAATAACTTTTCCGTGCAAGCCCTCATTTACAAGCCACTCTTTCTATTGTCCTTCCATGAAACTACACCCAGCATCCAGACTTACCACATAATCGCTTATTGCTGTGATTACCGACATGGTTGCCCAATCCTCTCACTCTAGACCAGTGACAGGACTCCGCAGTGCAGGCAGGTTTAGTGAGTCACCTAATCCTCCACGATAACTCCGGCATTAGCCAAAGCCCAAAGCATCAATCTCAGCGGGAGTCAGATGGATCCTGATATGTGATAAACAGGAGGGATTTTTGTATGGAGAGACGATGCCAGCCATATATTCAGATGGATTGTGCATATGTGCCGTTTTTAAATGTCCAGATTAAGTCTTGTGTCTGACATTTACTAGCATTAGTCTGACAAATCGACTGCAAATCTGCCTGATCTCTTTTTAAACAGTAGGAAGAAACGACTACCAATAAACAGCGGTACAAACATAGCATACATTGTGGACTGGATGTGGTTTAGCAGCGAGAGGCTCTAAAATGGGTCTGTGGTTGCCCTCATTAGCCCCATACTTCTGTCCCCAGTATTATACCCTCATTATTGCAAACTAGGCTTCTAGGGGAATGATATGACTATGCTCAGGAAGGACGCAGGTTTGATTCCCAGAGAAGACAAGGTATTTTTGTATAGAGTTTCTCTATAGATGTTCTCCCCGTGTCTGGGTGGGTTTTCTCCAGGTACTGCGGTTTCCCCAGTCAACCTCAAAACATGCAGTATAGGTGACTCAACAAGCTAGGTCCTAGTCACCCACTGAGTCTAATTGGTTGCCCCAGTAGCATTTTAAAGTGGGTCAAACGCAGAAAAGAAAAAATCCTAACCCTACTTAGAATACAATGGTAGCTATATCAAAGTGAATGAGCACAGTGGTTTCTTTTTCCACGAGAGCTCCTGCGGTGCTCGTTCTGTATCTGTACCAGTCAATATGAATTAGGCGTAAGTATAGCTACCTGATTCATCTGATGAATCAGTTAAATAATGCTATAATTGTGAAAGTTTGATGGAGACTACACATCTACACATCTCGATCTGCACATGGACATATTTTGATTTACTTGAAGACTGGCTAACTCAACAGCTGGTTTAATTTCCTTCTTCTTGCGACTGAATAAAAAGAGAAAACATCTTCTCATTATCAAATAAAATCCTTAGAATTCTACCTTTTTACTGATCAGTGCCTGCTCCACACAGTTGACACGTTTGAGATTGACTGGTCACATTTTGTTGTATAATCTTGTTTGTTTTAGACCCAATTCCCTTCTAGTTTTGGTCCGATTTCTCTATTTGTGTGTTTGACTACAAAAGTGAAAACAGCTGTCACCCAGTCAAGGCTAATTTAGCGTGGCTGTTCTAACAAGTGTGGAGTGTCAAGTTTTAACTCTGCTCACAAACAACACCCAATCCTAATTACTTTCCTCATTTCAACGGCGCTAACAACTGGTAAACATCTGAAACCATTTTTTCTCTTGTTAGTTTTGCAAAAAATTGTTCCCTACCTTCTGGACACTGGTTGCCACAATTTTTGTACAAAAATGCATTTTATATAATTTGACAGTCTCTATGCACCACTATGAAAATCCCCATTGTTTTTTTTTTCTTACCTTAGACAAAACAGAACAAGTGTTGACCGTTTGATATGCTAGCTACAAATCATTGCGCAAGCACGCTTTAGCTGGCCGATCAAGCTCTATCCAGGTGGAGATGATGGATGTGCCGGACATTAGTTGAACTCAGCACATTTTGGTTAACCTTTCCTCACGCTCTCTGGTTGTCTCGGTAACGCTGACTGTAAATACTAAAGCGTGTTTTAATCTTAGCATAGACTTTCACCCATTCAGGTTACATATAATGTAGTATACAGCAGCTGAGGATATTGTCTACGATTGTATTTATTTATTGATTTTTTTTTTAATTTGTTTAATTGTTCATTCAATCATCCATCCATCCATGATTCATTCAGAAGTTCAAAGTCAATCATCATTCCAAAGAAAACCACCTATAACGACACATTCAAAAGCACATTCTCAGAAATAAATTCAAAATTGTGAACAAATACTTTACTAAGAAAAGTGTCCAATGCATTTCTACTGTTCCCACCTTTTATTCAGAATACAAAAATCTGTGGTTGTCTTGCAGGGTTGTTAAAGAAATCTGGAACTATTTATTTTACAATCTGTATTTTGAGCCTGAGACTTGTGTGGTGTTGTGGTAAATTGCCGTAGCTTTTTTGTGACTCAGCAGTGATGGAACAGTGAGTGCCCTTTCTTATTTGAACCCTTTTACGATGTGATGCTTTTGACAGCGCATTTGTATTTGCATTACATGTTTACTGTAGGTTTGCAGGCACTAGCTTAGTGTAGGTGTCAGCCCAGGAAACAATACATTCACTGTACCATGCATAACAGCAAAGCTAGCTAGTCTGAAGCCAATTACCAACAGTTCGAGAATATGCTGTGTGCTGCCTTATGCAAAGGTGAACATGTTATAAATATAAATCAATGCAAGGTTGTTACTTTGCAGGAGGCCACTTAGTCCCATTCGCATGAACACAGCTAGCTTTGGCACAGTGGGGCATGGTATTTACTTAGAGGCTAGGGTTGAAAAGAGCGCCTTATGATCCAGTATAAGCAGTGCCTTGTAATTATAGCGGAAACACAGAGGAGAGAAAGAGGCTAGAATTGGCCCGGGCCGGGATAGAAAAAACCAACAGACAGTTACTGCATTAGAGCAAATTACTAAAGCTCCCGGCTCAAATCCCTCACTCAGGAATTGGCAGGCCCGCTCCCCTAATAAGCGCTGGCTTTCCGAACAAAAGGCGGGCTCGTTATAGGTGAGGTGTAGAACAAAACTGGTTGATTTTTTGCCTCCAGAATGGTTAGTGGCGGGAGACAGCTACACTGAAGGGGGAGGTAAGCACTGTGCAGGTTTTTATCAGGCTGACCATCTCCGGGTAGTGAGATACAGAGCGCTGAGCCCCTGTGACAAATCCGGTTATGAGAACTTGCTAGTATTTAATGATTTTTTTTTTCTTTTTGACCAAAAAAAACATTTCCAGTAGGAATGTATTATAGAAAATATTACTGTTAGAAGCAGTTACAAGAACATCCAAGTACAAAAAAAAGTCAGATTTACTTAAAAGGGAACATTTCAAAAACAATAAATGACTCTAAAATCATATTAAAACATATAACGCTACACTCTAAATAACTGATTTGTCCATTGTCCAGCTGTTTTAATACAAGTACCTAGAGCCAGATAGCCTATGGGAATTTGTTATTTTATGATTTACATGTTTTACCAAAAATTGAAAAAATCCAGTGGGGAAGCATCTGAAAATCATTATCATCATGTCCAAATTTTATTTATTTATTTTTAAAATGTTGCAACAAATTAAGGTTGATGAAAATGGATTGGATTAGATTAATTTTTACTTTTAAAATGTCCCAGAAATCATTCACAGAACTATATGCGTTTCATGATGCCACACCCTAGTTATCTGGGCTTAGGGCTGGCTAGTGTTTTTGGGGCCAGTTTAGAAATCAAATCTCTGGACCACTTCACTTCCGAGGAAACTGTAATTAATTGTGGGAAGAAAAAAATAACATTTTAGGCAATCCGGCCAATGATAATCTAATGCAATTTTATGCATATCATAAAAACCCCTTTTAATACCCAAATGCTGTACTTATTTGTATATTGCACAAGAGTCCCAGTTCAAATAAAACTCCTCTACTAAGTTACACTTAGAGTGAATTGAGTTGTTTTTGACAGATATGTGGAATTGTTAATGATTCTTCTACCATTTTCTGTAAACTACAAACTTTTTTGAAACATCATGACTATATTTGCTTATATCAAAGCACAAAACTGTTCTCTGTTATATTTGACCTATTCTATCATCACAGATACATTTACTTTATATAGGGTTGACTTTGGTTGTCCACATCCAACATACTCCTCCCATAATGCTTACCGTGTTTATAGCAGAAAGCTGTGACCTTGCAAAGTCATGTGAGCCTTTGATGGACGGATTTACCCCAAAAGGTTCAGCACTCGCTCAAACAAGACCATCATGATTATTAATGTCCAAACATTCTGAAATGCTGTGTGCTTTCAACTCATATCAGTGCGTGAACTTCAGATTTCAGCAACAGAGAGATGCTGCAGGCTGTGGGACATGACCCAAAATACTTGGAGATGCATTAATGATTCATCTAATGATAATTCAGTTTTTAAAGCAAGAATGTTGAATATTTAGAGTATATTTGAGAGTTGTTTCTGCTGTTGAGCTCATGGAATCACCAAAAGACTGATTATAGGAAACAAAAACAATACTTAAAAATAAGTCACTAAATTCCTGTTCGTACCTGTGTAGAAGTAGTATTGGTAACACTTTATTTTACGTAGCCCTTAACTACATTGTATCTACCTAATTAAGTACACTGTGTAACGAACTGTAAAAACATAAACTACATTGTACCTAACCCCAACAGTAACCTTAACCATTCTGTGTGTACAATGTAGTTACATGTCATTACAGTTTGTTACATAGTGTATTAAATTGTACTTAATGAGGTAGATACAATGTAGTTAAGGGCTATGTAAAATAAAGTGTGATTGTTGTATTTTTATGTTACAGAATTGGAGAGACAAAATAGCCTAATTTAATAATCTGACCTAGATATTAAAAACGAGCAAAAACAACAATGGATCGTAAATCTGAAAAACAGTCACCCTTTAAATCACAGTGTAGTCCAGAAACGTTGAGTGTTGAAACACCATTAGATATTGAGCCAGATTTACTAACATATTGTCTGTCAAATTTGCTCTATTTACTAAGAAAACACAACAGTATTTTGTACAAGAAAGCCATGGACACGGGGGAATTTGCCACTGTTGTTATAGTGTATGTAAACATGTTTGGAAATGAAAATTGAGTGAAATGAGGCACATTTTTACAATATTTAACAAATATTTAAACATTTCATTTTCATTTTACCATCAAATTAACTGGATTTGCCATCATTTTTCAGATCTTATTTGCTTAAATTGCTTGTAGTGTTGCTTGTAGTGTACATACATGCAGATTTATCAATGCCCACCCTTTAAACATGAAAGCATGAGTTGATGTGATAACTGAATAAACCATGTCAGAGAAGGCCCCATACTGTTCCTATGCCCTGACAGAGGCCTAGCAGAGAGCTGTGTGATTGACATGAGACACAACACATCTCCAACACACACACAGTCTGACTGATCCGACTCCGCTTCTTCTCTTTCGCAGTTTAACTTTGTGGGCAAACTGCTGGGGCCTCGCGGGAACTCGTTAAAGAGACTACAGGAGGACACCCTGACAAAGATGTCAATTTTAGGGAAGGGATCCATGAGAGACAAGGAAAAGGTAAGACTCCAGACTGCTGCTTTGATTTTTGCTCTCACCAATACACTTTGTTTACTCGGAACAAAAAAAAATGTCTATGCAATATGGTGATGTATCAACTTTTCAGAACATCAAAAATCCTGGTATGCTTTATACAAAGAACTACTTGCATTGTCTTCAAGTTTTGATTTTCCATATTTACCTAACAATTTTAAACTGAATTCTTGGTTTTAGATCTGGTCTAGTCATGGCCTTGATTCAAAGTGTACCATCTAATGTTTGATATAGGCCTGGTTTAGTCCATACATACCACCTTTTGACATTGTTTTTTTAATGGTTTTTAAGAGATTTTTGGGGCCTTTTTTGGCTTTATTTGACAAGGAACCAGGGAGAAGAGCGGGGAGTTACATTCAGCAAACTGTCATGAGCCAGATTCGAACTCACGACGTTGGGGCGAGCGTTTCAAGCTCTGTATATGGCCCTCACGTTCTATCGATTGAATGAAATATCGATCAGTAATAATAATAGTAATAGACCAAGGAAGAAATAATTTTATCGTGTTTAAAGTCTTTGTTAAGGTTAGCTTTGGTCACACAGTGCAATAATGCTGTATTGTAGACTACCGTATTTTCTGGACTATAAGTCACATCAGTCAAAAAATGAGACCAAGAACAGACACACCTCACAGACGTCTACAGACACACCTACGCAGACGTCTACAGACACACCTCACAGACGTCTACAGACACACCTGTGCAGACGTCTACAGAGACACCTCACAGATGTCTACAGACACACCTCACAGACATCTACAGACGCACCTCACAGACATCTACAGACACACCTGCGCAGACGTCTACAGGCACACTTCACAGAAGTCTAGACACACCTCATAGACGTCTACAGACACCTGCGCAGACGTCTACAGGCACACTTCACAGAAGTCTAGACACACCTCATAGACGTCTACAGACACACCTGCGCAGACGTCTACAGACACACCTTTGTATTTTTGCCCCTACTTCTGGTTCGTACTACTCTTAGCGCCTCAGATAACACTCACTAAAGCACCTCATCTGCATTGTATATTCCTTGTGTTTTGTGAGTGTACGCCTCCTTTTATCATATTCATTCTCATGTGCGTCAGGGTTTGCTCTAATTTTTACGGGTCTAAATCATTTTTCACGCACACAAACCTTTAGTAAATGATCTTTACCATTGTGAGGGTCAAAGCTAATGTGTTGAGTTTAATATTGATTTAGCTCTAGGTTGATGAGTGGATGTATATTCAGAGGCAATCCTGCATGGCTCACCATTTCATTTTCATTGTTTTCATTTCTGTTGAGAAATAATATTCAGACTGTTTTCAGCATTATAAAAAGTTTTTTCCATTTAAACATGAACTTTAAATAGAAACATTAGTGATTGGCAGTCAGCAGGTGACACCGCACTGTCTTCTCCATAACAAATTTCAAATGGAAATGGAAATATAACAATCATTTTCATAAACTCAGCTCTTTAAAGCAGACATGTACAGCCTTGTGAAATGCAGACAGTACACAAGACAGCGCTGTCTGCATCCTTGATTTTGTTTTGTTTAGATGATTTGCACATAAATCTATAAATATATAAATGCTACAAAAGAGTTTATTCAGTTTTTCAGATCTCAAATAATGCCTGTTGTGTAAACATAAAGACATTCAGGTGAATAAAATATTTGTGTTCTCCTGAGTGCATTTTAGTATCTACTTTCTAGTGTGGGTATTATGCGAAATTGACTTTTCTGAGCTTTTTACCATAAGATAATACATACCGTGAGTTAGTTCCACTCACACAAAAAGTGTATCATCAATGAGTAACATCACAAAAATCTAAGAGGCGCTAACAGCAGGTAACCCTAACCCTAATCCTAAGATGTTTGGGGAAATGTTTGACAGCTAACTTCATTCTTTCTTTGTGAGTTTATCTCTGCATCTGCCCACCCACCAAAGCTGCAGGGGCAGGGCAATTCCTGGGGACCTTTCTCAAGATCTTGAGCCAGAATCTTGTTTAGGAGTACCTTGCTGGAAGATTCGCCCATTGATGCATGTTTTAGGTTGATAAGGGAAACCAGAGTACTTGGAGAAAACACACCCAGACACGATTCAACTGGATGTGATAAAACATAAAATGATGAGAACCATAATACCCCCCACATTTGCGTTAGTAGTCTTCGCAACCAGAAAGACAGCCAGTGAGAGCTAAAGTTACATTTCGCTTTTACTAGCCATATTGTCAATTTTGTTACACAAGGCATCTCAACATCCATATGGTGTGATAAACCATCTTGAGGACTTGCACTAAAATCCATAAAAACTGAAAATAATCTCCTGCCTATTCTTGTTAATGAAGGTGATTGTGTGAGATCAAGCCGTATAGAAAAGGCTTTAAGTGCGTCTCTTTAGCAGCAGGATTGATTGCTGTCTGCTTGTCTGACTGGTTAAATCGACTGGTCCGCGTCTGGCCTCTGTGTGCTGTGTTTGCCAGCCGAGATTTGTTGGACAGCGGTGATTCTCGGCCATCACACGCCACATTCTTTTTGATTACGGTGATCAATAGCGTCTGATGGTTGACCCGCGTTTAGATGGCCAGGGAAAAAAAAAGACGTGTCTTGCTGAAGTGCTGACCTCAACAGCACTCACCAGAGATTTATGACTGACACTTTACAGTCCAGGATGCACCCACACAACAAGGCTCGTTTACCAGGAAAAACAGTACTCAAAGTGACAGTATTTTTTCTCTATCTGGGGTCTACTACAATGTATCTGTAGAGTGTACTGTATGGGAGTAGGAGCAGAGAGGTGTTTTTATTGAAAAAAAAAAGATTAGATTCAGGTTTTCAAATACAAAAAGAGTATTTTTGATTGAGCAACTAGTCTTACAAATACAGTTCACAAACCCTTGCACATTCAACCAATGGAGAGCAAGAATTCCCACCTCCCTCTGGTTCCAGAAGTAAAATTCCCATATATTTTTCCCAATGTTTTTTTTTTTCCTGAAAAATCAGTTTTTTAAGAGTTTAAAAGATCAATGGAGGCTAATCAGCTATGGGGTAACTAACGACCATAGCGCATAAGTAAACAAAACAAAATAATCTTAATATGAAAACTTACTTCTAGTACATTAGAAGCTTTGCCTCATTACAAGTTTCAGATTGCATTTTTTATTTTAAAATTTAAAAATAATCGCGCTATGATTGAGAGTGACAACAATGAGGTATTGCTGTTTAGCCTCCATCGGTCTTTTAAACCCTTAAAATACATATTTTTCCGAAAAGTCTAGGGGGAAAATTGAATGGGAAGTTCACTTCTGGAACCAGATGGGGGAGGGCACTGTTGCGCTCCATAGTGTGCCAGTACTGAAAGATATTTTATTTAAAGCTATTATCTTTTGATTTTCAACGGGTGGTTAATCAGTTCACTGATCAGCTACATGTATTTAGCCAAAAACACTTTGAGTGGCACAAAAGCAACTGGAAATCTAAGTTACCACTCACTCTAAAGCATAAAAATAAGATAACATAATTACGTAAGACAAAGTTTTAGTATTTTTCCTGTTAAAGAATTCATCTGGAAATGATAACTACAATACCACCAATATACTGTGTAGGCAGATCTGTGGACAAAGTCTTCCTTTCATCCCAAACTCTTAACATTTGAGAAAGCTCTGTTGTGGCTGATTTTCTGTTTCATTGATACTGTCCTGTCTGGGTCTGTCTTGTCAGCTCCGGATGATGTAAAGTCCTGGCGTTAGCTCAGCCCCTTCTCGTTAGCGGTGTGATTAACTCATCCATTTTCCACTCGGGGACTTGAGACTCCCTCTTTAATTTCACTCATAGACAAAACACATTTCCAACACCTCACAGTCTATGTTCATGTTCCCCTCTGCAGAATTAGATACTTCATTATCATACATCTCATTAAAAGTCTGATAAAATATGGACCCCAAGATGTTTGGGGAAATGTTTGACAGATAACTTCTTTCTTTCTTTGTGAGTTTATCATGGTGTTTTGATGGTCTCAATAAGGCAATGTCAAGGCTGTAGTATTTTCTATTGAGCTGATCTGACTCGAGAAGTAATATAGTGCTTGGCGTATGGCTGCAAATAGAAATAGAGTGTATGCGGAAGGGAATAAATGGAAAGTCTCCTGCTGCCAATATAAAGCATGACTATACAGGACGGGTTAGTTAATCATGTGGATATAGAAGCCATTGCACATTATTAGAAAATAAACTGATAAACTGTATGAGAAACACAGTAAGAGCTGCATTAATCAGCATTGCATGTTTAATTACAGTTGAATCAGCCATGTGATACTTGTTTGAAGCACGAAGGAAGGTAGCGCCAGAGAATACATGCATAAATAAAGCAAAATACCACTACGGTATGTTTCTGATGTGTTTAAAGATTTTGCATAATATAGGCCCATCTATGTACTGGAAAACATCTGTTGACCTTATGTGGCTGCTGTAGTTTGTAGATTGGAATTAAATCTTTCATCAGCGTGTTTTTAGGAGAAACAAAGTGGGAACATGAGGCGGTGTCTCCTCCATTTAGCAGCATACAGTATATCTAAAGTGTTAAGCATTAAGCAGTAGCTGAAAGTCTGCAAATGCTCAGGTCATGTTATAGCTGACATAAATACTGCTGCAGGAGTGTGTAAAAATGGCAAAATGTTTTAGCTTCATATCAGTTTTGCTCAGTGCATTAAAATAAAAAGTACTTCCAGATACTTTCAGGCAAAACACTAGTGTCAATTAGGTCGCTTGTGACAAGGACACACATTTTATGTGTTTGTTACAAACTTCCCGAAATCAGAAAATATTTTTTGCTGCAAGTTCATATAGAATAATACACCTTTTAAAACTTAAACAGAGTCAATATGATGGTTCAATGTGTTGCTGCCAGGGTGAATGAAACTCCTTTCACCTCCCCCTTGCATCTCTTGAAAGACCAGCTCTTAGTTTTTTCCTATGTATTAAGAGGGTTATTTTCTACATTGTAGGGTGAGCTACGTAGAGGAACTAACTAACATTTTTTCCATTGACCCACGTTTAGACTTTTTTGATTTGATTCTTGACTTGCAAGGCCAAGTAAATTATTGCCCTTCATATTGAATGGGGCCTAGAATTAGTTTCCATTTGCCTCAGCGTACAGTAATAGAGATCGGATATTCTCATGCACTAAGTCGCATCTCCAGGAGCTCTCTGGTCCGCTGTGCTGTGGTCCTCTGTATCCAGGGTGGATGGCTTTGCCTAAGCTGATTTACAGAAAAAAAATGTAAACTGGGAGAAGATGCTGCCAATCGATAGGAGGAACAGACAGCTGTAATCTGCCGCCGTGGGCCGCTGAGCCGCTATAGACTCCAGTGGATCACCAACACGTCTTATCAGAGCTGCCCCCTCCCTCTACAGCAGCCAGTAAAATGATCCAGACACACACATGCAGATTGGTTTCATGCTGAATGAGATAACAGTATAAGTAATGCCTGTCTGTACATGTGCAAAGAAATGAAAAAGAAAAGACCCAATGCTTTACCATATGACTGTTAACCCTTTGGGCTCCACATTTTTCAGCCGTTTTGAAAATCCAAATGACACTTTTTGTATATTTTTTTTAGTGTGGTATATCTTATTACATGGGACAGGACATAGACCGGTGCCACACTGACTGCACCTGTAGCGTGTCTGACGTCGGTCACTAAAACGAGAGCGGTCTGAGCAGACCACACAGTCAGGCCGGCTCACTGAGCCAGTGGCGTTCTGTGAGTCTTTCTGGAAGTTGTGATGTTTCAGGTGAAGGTCCCCCACAACCATTCCTCTTCCCTCTGTATCCCTCCAGATAGCCACTGATGATGGCCTGTATGAAGGCCTTGAGTGGCTTGGGTGGTGTTTGAATGCTCTGGGTGTAGATTATGTGTGC